>CAUYPK010001956.1:5000-17200 GCA_963574355.1 Loris lydekkerianus | reverse complement strand
ACTGTCCCCAGAGATTTCCACAGCCTAAGACCACGTGGTAGACAGAATAAAGTCCCCAGAGATGACCACATTCTAATCCCCTGCGGTAGACAGAATAATGTGCCCAAAGATGTCCATGTCCTCATCCCATGTGGTAGACAGAATAATGTTCCCAAAGATGTCCACATCCTCATCCCATGTGGTACACAGAATAATGTCCCCAGAGATGTCCCCGTCCTAATCCCGTGTGGCAGACAGAATAATGTCCCCAGAGATGTCCACGTCCTAATCCCGTGTGGTAGACAGAATAATGTCCCCAAAGATGTCCACGTCCTAATCCCATGTGGTAGACAGAATAATGTTCCCAAAGATGTCCACGTCCTAATCCCATGTGGTAGACGGAATAATGTCCCCAAAGATGTCCACGTCCTAATCCCATGTGGTAGACAGAATAATGTTCCCAAAAATGTCCACGTCCTAATCCCATGTGGTAGACAGAATAATGTCCCCAAACATGTCCTCCTCTTGATCCTGGATCCTGTGAGTCTGTTACCAGGCACAGCAACGAAGACTTTAGAAATGTGATTCATCCAGCAACACAAGTTGGGGAGCTGATCCTGGGCTATCCAGGGGGGCTTCCGTGGGGTCCTAAGTGTGTGCATAAGGGAGAAGTTCAGAATCAGCATGTGAAGACGGCAGCAGAGGTCATAGTGAACAGAGGCCTCCACCCAGAGGACACAGCGTGTTCTAGGAGCTGGAGAAAGGACGAAGTGCCTCATGCCCTGCAACCTCTCGTGGGAAGTGGCCTGTGGACCTCTGGAGTGCAGCTGGGGAGAGCCGGGTAGGACGTGTCACCTGTGGCTTCGTACAATAAGAAACACGTGCTGTTTTGAGCGACTTGGCTGTGGTCACCTGTTACAGGGTGGCGGGAAGCTGAGGCACAGCTCGACTCCAGCTGGTTGAGGAAAGGAAGGAAAATATGAGCAGACGCAGAGATGTCAGCACTCGACCCATAGCCCCAGCTGCCCACAGGGAGGATGCACACCAGGAATACTCCAACAAAGGTCATGATTTGTGGGGACACTCCCACTTGACTGGGAGGGCACGCCTCTTCCCCAGAATGCAAGCCTGTTTGCCACATGGGTTTATCAAGTAAATAAAAAAATATTGACAATTCTATGAAGGCTCACAGCATTAGTGCCAACAAATAATCAGTTCCCAGAATGTCCTGGGAGAGGAGACCTCCATCCACGCACTTCAGACGCCCTTCGAGGGTGCGGTGACTTCTTCCACGGTCAAGACCTCCTCATCGTTGGTTTTCCCTGGACCTGGCGGGAGGTCCTCCCAGGTAACCTGAGGGCACACAGGACAGAGCATCAGATTCCCAAGGCCCCAGGCTGCATGGGGGCTTTCTCTGATGCAGATCAGAGACAAGTCTTTGTGTGTGTGGTTTGGGGTTGCAGAGTGAGCTGGGTGACCTGGGGGAGGGCTTGTGAGTGTGGATGCTGTGTGGAGCGTGGCACGTGCAAAGGGCCTGCGGTGGACAGAGCTCAGAGGGGAGGAAGTGGCGGCTCCAGCTTTCCCTGGAGCCTCCATGTGGGGACAATAGGGGTCCAAGGGTAGTGAGCAGGGTTCAGAGTGGAGGCTGGTGTGTGGGTGATGAGGATGGACTCAGAAATGCTGGGTGTGGGAGAAAGTTAGGGAGCGCCGACCGCTGGATGTGACCCAGGGCCCTGCGGAGAGTCTCTGGGGACCACCTGGACTGGGGCTGGAGCCCCCGCCCTGGGAGGAAGATTTAGCAGCTGCTTCAGGACAGGCAGAAGAGAAGGTCTTGGGAGGTCCCTTTACTTTCTTGTAAATGTAGCCAGTCTAGCTGCATTTTGTGTGGAAAGCTCCCACAAACTACCTATATACTTGAGTATAAGCCGAGTTTTTTCCGCACAATATTTGTGCAGAAAAACCCAACTCGGCTTATACAGGTTATTTGATTCGGTGCGCGCGCACCTAATCAAATGCACGTAGTCTGCAGTCGTCTTCTGCCCTCTGCTTGAGGGGGCGGTGCTACAGCTCAGTCCACAAGTCACAGCTGAGCTGAAGAGGTAGGCGGCTGAACTGAACTGTCTTCCATGGTTGGCCCCCTCTGGGCTCTAACTGCAGAGCCAGGTCCCACCCCTCTCTGCACCCAGCCCCTCTCTCACTCTCTGAGTTTTCCTCCCTGTCTGTCTCTGTCTCCCCATCTCTGTCTCCCTGTGTCTCTCTCTCTGTGTCTCCCTCCTTCTCTCCCCTGCGCACTCCTGAGGCAGAGCTCCCGGAGAAGACCCCAGGGGAGCAGGACGGGGATTGCAGCCACACCCCACAAGCATGCTGGGGTCCCCCAGGGTGGAGGACCAGGAGACCCTGGGGACATAGCCCATGCTCCCTGTCCACCCCGTCCTCTGAGCTCACTCCTGCCCACCCCGTCCTCTGAGCTCACTCCTGCCCACCCTGTCCTCTGAGCTCACTCCTGCCCCACCCCAGGGCTTCCTCTGAGCTCACTCCTGCCCCACCCCAGGGCTTCCTCTGAGCTCACTCCTGCCCACCCCGTCCCCTGAGCTCACTCCTGCCCACCCCAGGGCTTCCCTGACCTGGTGATTACTGATCCATTTATCCTTGATCTTCGGAATCGGGCCAAACAGCCTATGTGTCCTGAGGAACCTGGAAGATGGAGAAACAGGGTGATGAAACACCTCTGTGGAAACTTTTTTCTGCGCCCTCATTGGTACTGTGGGATGCCGCCTTCCAGGCTTCTGTGTCCAGCTCTCCCCCAACAACCTCACGCGGAATCACCGAAGGACTGACATGGCGGAACACTGAGAAGGTTGGAAGCTGCGGGCCAAGGACGAGGCCTTCTAGAATGTTCCCTCAGGTGGGGAGGGGCAGCTTTGGAGAGGCAGGTCCTTGGTGCTGAGAGGCCACGGCTCCTGAGACCAGCCTGTGCCCTGTTTCCACACGGCCTCCTGCAGGCTACTTTCTGCTCACAGTTTTTCTCTCTGTTACCTGGGTTGATGTCTTGTAATCTAAGTTCACATATCACAGCCCAGTTGCACTTGGAACTGGACATTAAGCATCTTTCTTTGTGTGGGAAAACACCTCCAGTTCCACAGTACCAGCTTCACATGTTTGTCCCGAGCACTGACATGTCTGCCAAAGACCTGCCCACGTCTCAGGCCTCTGTATCTGGGAGCGGGGATTGATTTGAAAATACCATCTCTGCAGACGTTATTAGTGAAGGATCTCAAGATGAGACCATCCTGGATTAGGGAGGGCCCTAACCCCAGTGACAGGTGTCCTCCTGAGAGACAGCAGAGGAGACACATACACGAGGAGAAGCCACGTGGAGACGGAGGCAGAGACTGGAGTGATGTGGCCACAAACCCAGGGACGCCTGGAGCCCCCAGGAGCTGGGAGAGGTAGGTAGGAAGGAGCCTCCCAGGGGCCTCCAGAAGGAACTGGATACATCATAATAGGAACAATGGTGACCTCAAAATAGATGTCCATGTCTTATCACCAAGAATCTATGAATAGAACATAATTTGACAATACGATCTCGGTAATTATAATTAGTGAGGGATCTCAAGATGAGACCATCCTGGATTAGGGAGGGCCCTAACCCCAGTGACAGGTGTCCTCCTGAGAGACAGCAGAGGAGACACAGACACAGAGGAGAAGCTACGTGGAGACGGAGGCAGAGACTGGAGTGATGTGGCCACAAGCCCAGGGACGCCTGGAGCCCCCAGGAGCTGGGAGAGGCAGGAAGGAACCTCCTTGAGGCCTGTCGGGGGAGTGGCCCTGAGACACCTGCTCCTCAGACTCCAGGGTTCCAAGGCTGGAGGAGGTGAATGTCTATTGCTTTAACCTCTCTGCTTATGGTCATTTCTTTCCATAGCCCCAGAAAACTCACAGGGCGTTCCTCTAGGGTGGAAAGAGTGTACTCTGTCCCTATTCCCTGCTGCTGTCTGCTCCCAGATCCGGGTTCCTATCTCACCGCCCAGTTCAGAAGTGGGCTGGGATTCTACCCAAGTACGTGGGATACATTCCCACGTGGTCAGTCACACACAGCAGTCCTGAAGAAAATGAGAACAGGACATCAAACACGGGGATAGTCCCCAGGTGGATGCTGATGAAGTCCCCACATCCTGCAGAGACGTTGGCAGCTGCAAACCTCCCCACGATTGGCGTGTCAGGCTGTGCGATGTTCATTACTGCGTGTGTGATACGTTATTCTGTCTTTTTGTGCTTCCTTGGAAAGCATCTGTGAGGTTTCCTGAAACTCTTGTTTGGTGCTAAAATCACACAGATGAAAAGCTGCACTGTTGTGCTCAGAGAGGCCGATCCATGTCTCCGCGTATATGTGTGAGTGTGTGTGTGTGTGTGTGTGTATGTTTACCAGCTCTGCCCCTTCCTCCCCCGCCCCAGACAAGTTTTGCGAATCACTAATCCTGCGATGGGAACACCCCAGCATCTTTGCCGGCTGTGTCTCTTTTCTCACAGTGAGACTAACCAACTTGGGAAGAAGCGCCCTCTCCCCAACCCGGTCTGTGTGGCTGGGTGACACCCAGGTGTTTCAGGGTTTACCTCTTAAAGAGGAAGGTGAGGAGCAGGGTGCAGACGAGGGTCCCCACAACCACCAGAACATAGATGTGCAGGAGACTGTGTTCCGGATCTTCAGAGCCTGGGGAGAGAAACATGCCGGGTACTTAACTGGGGAGAAGCGTCACCACACGGCTAGCTCATGTCCCCTTGAAGTCATGGCTAAGAGAAAACACACAGAGCAGGGAAACATCGTGAAGCAACGTGCCCACCCCTGCATTTGTGGTAGAAGGAGCCTCGTGAGACACGGAGACCTGGTGGGCCTCCATGTGCCAACGTGCAGAGGACTCCAAGCTCAGCACCAGAAAGATGAACAATATGCCTTGAAAATGGGCTTAAAAATGGGCAGGAAAGAAAAAAAAATGCAAAGTACAATAAAGAAAAGAAAAAGGGGGGGGCACCTGTGGCTCAGTGGGTAGGGTGCCAGTCCCATATACCGAGGGTGGCTGGTTCAAACCCAGCCCCGGCCAAACTGCAACAACAACAACAACAACAACAAAAATAGCCAGGTATTGTGGCAGGCACCTGTAGTCCCAGCTACTCGAGAATCACCTAAGCCCAACAGCTGGAGGTTGCTGACCAGGGCACGGTGGCTCACACCTGTAATCCCAGCCCTCTGGGAGGCTCAGGTAGGAGAATTCCTTCAGCTTAGGAATTCAAGACCAGCTTGAGCAAGTACAGGCTCCCATCTCTACAGAATATAGAAAAACTAGCTGGGCATTGTGGTGGGCGCCTGTAGTCCCAGCTACTCAGGAGGCTGAGGCAGGAGGATGGCTTGAGCCCTGGAGTTTGAGGTTGCTGTGAGCTGTGACACCACGGCACTCTACCCAGGGTGACAGAGTGCAGCTCTATCTCAAAAAGTAAATAAAAGTAAAATAAAATAAATGAAAATTTAAAATAAAATAAATTATAGCAAAGCATGCTAGGTTTTTTGCTATTTATTGAATTTTTAACATTTCATTTTAGTTGGCAAATAATTTTAAATATTTATGGAGTATAATGTGACATTCCCCCCCCCAAGTCATATTTTTATATATGTACACACTGTGGGATAATTCATCCAGTGAACTCACATATCCCTCAGCTAATGTACTTATGTGTATGTGGGGTGTGTGTGTAAGAACCTTTAAAATGACTTTTTTAGCAATGTTGAAACACATAAGCGATTAGTATTGACTATATTCACCTTTTCCCTTGATCACTACAACTGAATTTTCCTGTTGGACCCAAATGTCCACCGTTTAGAGATTTCTAACTTTATTAGGTAACAGGTGTCATGTTATAAAAATTACATTTAGTATAAATAGTGCTTATTCCAGAGAGTAAGCGCAAGTTAAAGAATCGATTGGATATGACTTAACATTGTTTAAAACCATTTCCCTGCAGATATCTGCATTTTCTGTCTGCCTGTTGTTTTAAAACATGTGTTTAAATTGGGTTACTTGTCTTTTTTTTTTTTTTTTTTTTTTAGACAGAGTCTCACTCTGTCGCCCTGGGTAGAGTGCTGTGGCATCACAGCTCACAGCAACCTTCAACTTGTGGGCTTAGTGATTCTCTTGCCTCAGCCTCCCAAGTAGCTGGGACTACAGGTGCCCGCCACAATGCCCGGCTGTTTTTTGTTGCATCTGTCATTGTTGTTTAGCTGGGTTCGAACTTGCCAGCCTCAGTGTTATGTGGGCAATGTCCTACCCACTGAGCTACGGGCACCGCCAGCGTTACTTGTCTTTTGACGCTTCATTCTTTATGTGTCTTGGACACTGGGGTGCTTATCAGCTACAGGACTTGCACATTTTTCTCCCACTCTGAGAGTATCTTTTCATTCTCTTATTGGTGTTCTTTGACACACACAAGTCTTTAATTTTGGTAAAGTTCAGTGTACATGTATTTTCTTTTCTTTTTTTTTTTTTTTCACTTTGTTGGGGTGTCATAGCTAAGGCTCCCCTGCCCAAATCCGAGATTGTAAATCAACCATTTTCCGTCCTTAGCTCTTCCTTTTGCCTTTATGCTGTCCTGCAGAATAAAGCCATCACATAAATTCTATATTAGAAGTTACAAGAGTGAAAACTCATTCATCTTAGGTCAGAAAAGACAAGACTGTTTAGGGCAAAAGCTAGACTTTTAAGGAATCAGATTGGCATCAGGGCTAAAACATTAAACTCTTCCCAACAAATAAAGGTTACAGGGAATCAGGTAGTTGGATGTGCTGGTGATTTTCTGGCCTGGGATAACCTTGCCTGATTAGAAGGAAATAGGTCCAGTTTTGATATAAGCTTCCCCTTGAACTGGGACCAACCGTAAGTGGTCACTTCCTGGCCAGGGCAGAGGGAGGCGGGGCTTTAAAAAGGCCTTTCAAGGCATGCCTTCTCCAGGGTGAGAAGTGAAGGTCACAGGAGCTGTTTATGAGATGACGTCAGTCATCTGAGCCTCCTGGGGATGGCTTGGGATACAGTCAGGGTGTGACAATATCCCCAGTGGTGCTGCAAACACAAAGCTCAGCACCCAGGAGAAGGCAGGTGAAATCTTTGACCCTCCCAGGTGGCAGCAGGTGCCACCAAGGCCCCTGTCTCTGTCCAGCATGGCCCTTGCATGGGGGGCCGGCCAGCACACTCAGACACAACTTACCGAACTCGACAGGCTGGCTCCACGCACTCCACTGGGGATTTCTCGCATCAGCAGCTCTCACTTTAACAACGTGCTTAGCCCTGGGCTCAGAACTGGGGAAGCTGTATTTATTTTCCAAATCACCAGAAACATTGATCTTTGGAGAAAACCAGAAAGTTAGGAATAGCCATCATCTGCACGGAAGAAAAAAGCTGCTGTTGTATATGATTGCATTGCCCCCGCTCTGAACACACCCAGAGTCCTCTGGACTCAGAAGGTAAGCGGGTCTAGGCCTGGTTACCCCCTGGATAAAACTAAAAACTGTCTTCTAAGATATGAAATTAGGGGAAGTTTTGAAACCACACTCTCCCCATCTAGATATAAAAAAACATAGAATGGAAAGGTTAATTCTGTTACAGGATTAAAAAAAAGGGTGGCACCTGTGGCTCAATGGGTAGGGCTCCAGCCCCATATACTGAGGGTGGAGGGTTCGACTCCGGCCCCGGCCAAACTGCAACAAAAAAAAAAAAAAAAAAAAAAAGAAAAGAAAAGAAAAGAAAGAAAGAAAGAAAGAAAGAAAGATATACATGCTTTATAAAGTTACTGGGTATCTTTACATGCCGAGAACATCACACATGTGCTTAAATGAATAACAGGTGTGTGGTTGATTGCTTCCCCAAAAACCTGCCCCCCAGAACACATACCTATTCATATAGAGGGAGAAATTATTGGGGCATAAGAACAGATGTCAACTGATCCAGAGACCCAGAGACCCAGAGACGGACGGTTCTATGTGGGCTATGAAGATCCCTGAGTCCCACTAACTCCTTTCACAGAGGAAGATGCTGAGGGTCTGAGTGGCAGTTAGACTTGGAAAATATCACAAGAAAGGATTTTAACATTTTAACTGAAGGGGCGTCTTGGAGGAAGGAATAACCGAAAACACCCAGTGAAATATTTTCTCAACCAACACAGGGAAGAGGCATAGAATGTGAGGGTCGAGAAGAGATAGGGTGGTGCCCGTAGTTCAGGGAGTAGGGCACCGGCCACGTACACCGAGGCTGGTGGGTTTGAACCTGGCCCAGGCCAGCTAAAACAACAATTGCAACAAAAAAATAGCCAGGCGTTGTTGAGGCTGAGGCAAGCAAATTGCTTACGCCCAAGAGTTTGAGGTTGCTGTGAGCTGTGATGCCATGGCACTCTCCCGATGGGAACATAATGAGACTCTGGGAAAAAAAAAAGGCTTTGTGCCTGTAGCTCAAGCAGCTAAGGCTCCAGCCACATACACCAGAGCCGGGCTGGCCAAACAATAATGACAACTGCAACCAAGAAACAGCTGGGCATTGTGGCAGGTGCCTGTAGTCCCAGCTACTTGGTAGGCTGAGGAGAGAGAATTGCTTACGCCCCGCAGTTGGAGGTTGCTGTGAGCTGTGACGTCACAGCACTCAATCCAGTGTAACAGCTTGAGACTCTGTCTCAAAAATAAATAAATAAATAAATAAATAAATAAATAAATAAATAAATAAATAAATAAAATAAAGAAGAGATAGTCAACAGATACATCCCAACAATTGGGTCATGGAAGATGAACCTCAGAGAGGACGAGGAGCAGGCTCACAGCTCTGAGGTCGCTAGATGTTTTCTGAACATGGACTGAGCGAGAACACAGTGGCCGTCCCCTGTCCCCATACTGTGGTCACAGAAGGAGCCCCGATAGGGGCAGGGGTTGGACTTACCAGTGAATTTCTGCTCCCAGGTGGTATGTTCTAGGAAAGAAATAAAATGCAAGGTTCATGTTGCTACATTTCGAAAGATTTTCAGAACTTTCACCCACATGTCTCCACGCTGTGTCCACGAGGAAAAGCAAGCGGTCCCTGCGATTCTATCGTGTGACCACTGCAGCCTTCTCAGGGAGGCTCTCCATCCTCAGGGCACCCCATACAGCTTTCTAGCCCTGCCCTCGTCCCCACACCATGGCCCACACGGACCCCGTGTGTAGTTCCCAGGGTCTCTTAGCTGTGCTGAGATGTGTCCTGTGCCCTGGGGCTTCATGGGCAGCACAGAGCAGGCCCCGCTCACCTTTCTCTGGATGTCCAGCTGGTACCGAAAATCCCTGTGGGACAGGGTCTGCCTGGTCCGGGGCTCCTCCCACCGCACGAGGCAGTGGGACACGTTGCAGTGTATGGTGATGTTGGCTGGCGGGCTGTACCTCTCTGTGAGGATGCAGGGACACACTCTGAGCTCCAGGAACCCACCTGGCTGCCCCTCCCTGCAGGGCTGTGACCTGCACCTGCCTGGCCCCGTGGTCACCCTGGGCCCCAACCATGCCCTTCATGGGAGCTGTTGCAGCAGCTGGGGGGGGGGGGGGGGTGGACTAAGTGTGGTTTCTCCTGGGCATGGAAGGAAGAAGGGAGAGGGAAGGAAAGAGGGAGGGAAGGTGGGAAGGAAGAAAGGGAGGGAGGAAGGGAAGGAGGGAGTCAGGGAGGGAAGGAGAGAAGGAGGAAAGAGAGGAAGGAAGGAAAGAAGGAAGGAGAAAGGGGAGGAGGGAGAGAAAAAGGGAAAGAGGGAGGGTGGTGCCTGTGGCTCAAAGGAGTGGACCAATGGCCCCATATGCCGGAGGTGGTGAGTTCAAGCCCCGCCCTGTTCAAAAACTGCAAAAAAAAAAAAAAAAAAAAAAACAGGGAAGGAGGGAGGGAGGCAAGGAAAGAAAAGGGAAGGAGTGAGGGAGTGAGGGAAGGAGGGGCAGAAAGAGAGAGGCTGCATCTGTGCCTGTCAGGTGTGTGCACAGGGGCCCGTGTGCCAAGCTGTGGGGAGGGACATTTTAACTCAAAGTTAAAGGGAAGGAAAGACAGAGAGACAGGGCGAGTGTCCCAAACTGGGTTTCAGGATGGAGAAGCAATTTGTGTGCCTGGAAAAGCCAGAAACCCCAGTGTTTCTCACATTGGGTGAGCGGGTATACAAAGGCTGAACCAATCTCAGGGCGACCAGGTGACACTCAGCCACACCTGGGCTGCTTGCATTCGATTCCACTAAACTCTTGCAGGCGCCATCCTGAAGCTTATGCCTCCATCCTATTATCACTAAGGGAAACTCCTGAAGTGTGTTTGGACAGACAACCGCTCTTGGCCTTGTAAATCTTATCAAACGTGCATAGGCCACCTGCATATCTCGTTTATTTTCATTCTCACTTTTATTTTATTTTTATTAAATCAAAGCTGTGTACGTTAATGCATTTACGGGGTGCAACTTGCTAGTTTTATATACAATTTGAAACACTTACAACAAACTGGTTAACAAAGCCTTCACCGCACTTTCTCAAATACTGTGTTAAGACATTTATACTCTACACTTAACAGATTTGACAGGTACCCTTGTAAAATGCACCATCATGTGCACTTTTAAATTGACACATACTAACTGCCCCTATTCATGGGATACTTAGCCATGTTTCGATATCTGTAACGTAGAGCGATCAGGTCATGGTAATTAGCATACGCACCATCTCAAACGTTCCTCATTTCTTTGTGTTGGGAACATCCCACATCCTCCTTTTAGCTGTGTGAAGCTGTATGGTATCTCATCACTAACGACAACGGCCCCACCTTGTTGCCACCAGTGATGTGATTTCACCCTTTTTTATTTGTTTACTTATTTATTTTTTTGAGACAGAGTCTCACTATGTAGCCCTGGGTAGAGTGCTGTGGCATCACAGCTAACAGCAACCTCAAACTTTTGGGCTCAATTGATTCTCCTGCCTCAGCCTCCCAAGCATCTGGGACTGCAGGTGCCTGCCACAATACCTGGCTATTTTTGTTGTTGTTGTTGTTGTCATCATTGTTGTTTGACAGGCGTGGGCGTGGTTCAAACCCACCAGCCTCAGTGTATATGGCTGGTGCCGTACCCACTGAGTACAGGTGCCACCTGTGACTTCTTCCTTTTTTATGGCTGCATTGTATTCCGTGCTGCACGTATTCACTGACTTTTCCTTGTGTATCCACCTAACAGGCACTCAGGCTGACTCCATACCCCGGGTGTTGTGAATAGTTCTGTTACAACCGTAGGGAAGCAGACTCCCTTTTGATAGACTGATTACTTTCTTTTGGATAAATGCCCAGAATGAATAATGCTAGATCAGGTGGTGAGAACTATCTAACCGACCTATGCATCACCATACAGTAAATTTGGAAGCTCAGAACAAAGAAAAAGATAGAACCTCTGTTGTTCAGCATTCTGATACAGATTATGTTGTGTACAAACACTCCACGGCAATGGCCTGTGGGCCTGTGCTGTTAATAATGAGTTGCAGAAAGCTGGGTGCGGTGGCTCATGCCTGTGATCCCAGCACTCCAGGAGGCAGAGGCAGGTAGATGGCTTGAGCTCAAGAGTTCAAGACCAGCCTGAGAAAGAGCGAGATCCCTCTCTAAAAAAAATAGCTGGGCTTCGTGGCAGGTGCCTGTAGTCTCAGCTACGTGGGAGGCTGAGGCAGGAGGATCACTTGAGCCCAAGAGTTTGAGGTTGCTGTGAGCTATGATGCCACAGCACTCTGCAGAGGGTGACAAAATGAGACTCTGTCTCAAATAATAATAATAATTAGTTACAGAAGCCCAGGGGAAAAAAAAACAACAGAAAAATCACAGGTGTAGTACTTACCAATCTTCTTTGTTGACAAAATGGAATCAAAGAACTGGATCCCTGCTGTGTGGCTGGTGCCATTGAGCAGGAAATAGTTGTAGAAAGTAAGACCTGACAGGTTTTTTAGGTGACACCCGACGTGTGTCCCCGAGTCTTGGATGTACCCAGGACACTCTTTTTCCCTTTCTCTCCTGCAAGATTCCAAAGCATTCAGAAAAAAACAATGAATCAGCCTTTATTTATTTATTTATTTATTTATTATTATTATTTTTTTTTTTTGGTCCTGTTCCCTCCTCTCAGTCACCCAGATGAAAAGCCAACACTTACTTTGAGTCTCGTATATACAAAAAATACTGGAC
>CAUYPK010001954.1:0-34822 GCA_963574355.1 Loris lydekkerianus | reverse complement strand
TGAGTTCCACTTTTAGTGCCTTGTGGTCTGAGAAGATACAAGGTAAAATTTCAATTCTTTTGTTTCTGTTGAGGTTTGCTTTTTGTCCTAGGACACGATCAATTTGGGGGAATGTTCCATAGGACAATGAGAAGAATGTATGTTCTTTATCTTTGGGATGGAATGTTCTATATGTGTCTATGAGACATAATTGTTCTAGGGTCTCATTTAAGTTCCTTATATCTTTGTTTAATTTGTGTTTAGAGGATCTGTCCATTTCCGTAAGAGGAGTGTTAGAGTCTCTTGATGTTATTGTGTTATAGGATATTATATTGTTCAGACTGAGTAAGGTCTGTTTCAAGAATCTGGGAGCATCTAAATTGGGCATGTCAATATTTATAATTGAAATGTCTTCTTGTTGTATTTTTCCCTTGACCAATATAAAGAGACCATCTTTACCTTTTTTGACTTTAGATGCTTTAAATCCACATGTACCTGAAAATAAGATTGCAACCCCTCTTTCTTTTGAATTCCATTTGCCTGAAAAAATTTTTCCAACACTTAAATTGGAGTTTTGAGCAATGTGGAAGTTTAAAGAGAGTGGCTCTTAGGGTTATTCTACTTAGAGTCCATTATAAAGTTCAATTTTGTCTGACTAGTAGGTGATGGTTAGCATCTCAAAGAGAGGGGTCAGTGTTATTCTAGTGGGTGTTGTACTTGTGAAAAATTTAGCATGTAACAGACATAAAATTTTAAAAGGAAAATATAAAGTGAAATTAATAGCAATATGATAATTCTAGTTTATACAATGGTTTTAAGTTATGAACCTAGGCTTAAAGGTAACCAGTTGAATAAATCAAATAACCATTATTCTGTCAAGTGAAAAAATATACAGCCACTAAGAGAAGTCAGAGGCTCATTTTGATGTGAAGTCTTATTCTGACATCTTGGGAAAATCTGTCTACATAGTGAAAACATCTCCCATTTTGGTTTGCAGTTTGAATGTCTCTGATTATGGCATAAGACTATTTAGTGAATTTTTTGTGTTGCCTGTCTATCAGACATGAGAGTTGTTCCTTGAAAATTGTTTAGTCTTAGCTTATAGGGCTTTAGGAACAGAACATTTTTTTGGCTTTGGCAATTCCATGGAAAGAAGTTAGATTGGAGGAATCTAGAAAAATTTAGGATCTAGTATAGTCTATTAGTAAATAACAAAAACTTGAAAACAATGCACAGAGCTACAATCTAAAAGAGGTGCACTGCACTATAGCATTTTTTTTTACAAACATACTTTTTGCTTTCCACATTGACCATATAGGAATCTCAAATTAAAAAACATATTTAGGCTAGGAAGACAAATCAAAGCATATTTTAGATTTTATTTATAATTTCAAAGTTCCTAGGCCTGCCAGAAAATGACCACTTTTACTCACTCACCATAGGCTGAGAACCTTTGAAATAAAGCATTCTATGCACACCCTCAAAAATGACATTTTAGTCAAAGTCTTGGTAATATAATGAACTATTTCAATTGTATTATATTATGAAGAGGGGCATATTTTTATTAAAATTAAGAAAATAACTATACTGTCATAAAAAGAATACTCATGGATAGTTTTGAATTTTGAAGGAATTAAGTAGGGAGGGAAAAGAAAATGCTTCCATTTTTGTTCAAAAATACATACTTTATCAATTGCTGTACTGTGTAGATAGTTTAGGAGAAAAAAGTTCCCTAAATTTGGAATATAAAAGATTAAAGTAAAGAACCAATAATGTTTCAAATAAAAGTTATAAAAAGTATTTTCATTTGTTATTTAATCTCATAGAATTAAATTTTAATCTGCTTTATTTTGATTAACAGTTTCATGAATTCATCAATTTCTTCATTAGATTTATGAAAAAAATTAATCATTCCATTAATATTAAAGTTATTAGAAATCTGTACTTAAAAGTAGTTATTAGTCTTTTCCATGAGTCTGCAGGTGCCTTTACAGAAAAGCAAAACTGTGAATGACAGAGACTTAGAATAGCCAAGGTTAAAACTCTGGTGGAAATTTATCATAATCAACAATTGATAAGGAAATTGGTTATTTTTGTGGCATACAATATAATAGCCAGAATTATGACTGATGCCATGTTTGATTTCTAAGAATCTTATACAACTTTTAGGACATTTGTGTCAATAACATGTTGATAAATTTAACTGAAAGAAGATTCAATATCACTTATCACTTAGCAAGGTAAGAAATTCATTCTTTGAGGCTCTTCAGGGTTATAAATGGAAAAATGCCAAAGTTAATTCTAGGTCAAAATGACTTAATTTAGAATTTTGATCCAAGGGAAAGCCTGCTAAGATATCAAATTGTTCAAATCACTTGATTAAAATGGGATCACATGTCACTGTGAAATAATGGATATTTATATTACTAAAACAATAATCAAAAGGCTCAAAAGCATATAGGACATTACATAGATTTTGAAAATCTTAACTCTTTCAAGCCTCAGTTTTCCTAAGTGATCAAAAACAATTAATAAATACAATACAGGAAGTTTTCATAAAATAAATTCTTTGGGTTTCTTTTAGGCCAGTTACCAAAAATTTAAAGACTCTTTTCATAAATTCATCTTTCACAAACTTTATCATGACTTACCCAGGTCTTTAATGACATGCTTAGACTTTCTGCTTTGTCTTATACTTTCTCTTTCTTAAATAACTAGTCATTTTCTTCAGGACAAGAAGTTATCACCCAATATTCTTTCTCATACAAAATTATTCTCTTTTCTTTTTAACTTTCCTTACCCCAAATACATCTATATACTCATAATGCTTTACAAATCTCTCTCTCTCCTACTTACTGGTTTCTATCTTGTTTCTATTTCCTTCTAAATTCCACATTTTGAAAAAAGACAACATTTTTCTTTTTCTTAATAGTGCACACCTTTTAATACCATTCTTGTAATTTTTAAAATCAAAACCACATTTTTTTGGTGTACTTAGTATACAGAATTAGATGTATATATTAATTTAAATTTTTAATCTTAATTTTTAGTGAAAACCTAAATAGTAACACATTTTGAACTGTTTGTCATATGTCATTATTTTATGAATAACCATTTTATAATTTTTGAAATGTTTCCTCATAACATAATTTTTATGTGTATTATAGACCTGTTGGGTACCTTTGTGGACACCACTTATCCAGGCCCAGGACTGGTTGGTCTCCATCTCTGGCTTATCTAGCTATGCTCTGGGTGCAGAACACTATGCTACCTTGCTCAGGAATGATTGCTCTCAGGTACCTGAGAGCTGTTTGCTTTAGCAGAAGAGAGATAGAGAGATATATAGAGAGAGTCTTTGAGAGAGTAAGGCTATACAGGCTGCTACATAGACCCAAATGTATTTTATTTAGCCTTTCTATACAATTTGGGAAGTGAAGAACAAACATATTTATGCACAGCAATTTGTTTCAGTTTTTAATTTTATTTGTAAATTACCATTTAATATGTATCATTTAATTTAACATAACTTTAAGATTTTAAGTTGCATGAACATTAAATTTACTGAATTTATTTTTACCAATTATATCTAGATCAATTGTGAAAACAGATATTGCTTGAAGCTAGTCATTTAATCTTGAATTAATTTTTGTGAGTGGTGAGAGAAAGAGGTCATTCTTCTGCATGTGGTTGTGCAATTTTCCCAGCATCATTTATTACAGAGGTCTTCTTTTCCCCAGTATATGTTGTTGTCTGCTTTGTCATAGATCAGTTGGTGTAGGTAGATGGTTTTATAGTTGGGTTCTGTTTTCTTTTCCATTGGTTTATCTCTCTACTTTTGTATTATGCCATGCAGTTTTGGGTACTATGTCTTTGTAGTATAGTTTGAAGTTTGGTAATGTGCTTCTTTTTTCTTAGGATTGCTTTGGCTATTCAAGCTATTTTCTGACTCCTTATGAAGCATAGAATTATTTTTTCTGGATTTTTGAAGTACACCTGTGGTAATTTGATGAGGATAGCATTGAATTTGTAAATCACTTTTGGTAGTATGGATATTGTAATAATATTGATTCTGTCTATATGTAAGCATATTTTTCCATTTGTCTGTATCCTCTGTGATTTCTTTCCTCAGAGTTTCATAGTTCTTGTAGAGATCTTTCACATCCTTGGTTAAGTATATACCTAAGTATTTGATTTTCTTTGTAGCTATTGTGAATGATATTGAGTCTTTGATTTGACTCTGGGTGTGACTATTTTTTATATATAGGATTGCTACTGATTTGTGTACATTGATTTTGTCTCCTGAGACTTTGCTGAATTTGTATATCCATTCCTGGAGACTCTTATTGAAATCTTTGGAGTTTTCTAGATACAAGATCATATTGTCAACAAAGAGCAATAGCTTGATCTTGTCTTCCCAATGAGGATACTATTAATATTCTTCTCTTGCCTGATTGCTCTCACTAGGATTTATAGCATTACGTTTAACAGATGTGGTGACAGTGGGCTTTCAGTTCTTCAGGGGAATGCTTTCAACTTCTCCCCATTCAGAATGAGGTTGCCTGTGGCTTTGTCATATATGGTTTTTATAATTCTGAGATATGTTCATTCTATGCTTAGTTTGTTGATTATTTTTATTATGAAAGGTTGCTGACTTTTTACAATGCATTTGCTGCATTTTTTTGAGATGATCATATAATCTTTGTTTCCGCTTTTGTTTAAGTAGTAAATCACATTTATTGATTTATGTATGTTGAACCATCCTTGCATCCCTGGCACAAGGCCCACTTGGTCCTGGCAGATTATTATCATTATTATTATTGTTACTATTGTTGTTGTTGTTTGATATGCTGTTGAATTCAGTTTGCTAGTACATTGTTGAGGATTTTCCCATCTATATTCATAAGGCATTTTGGTTTGTAGTTTTCTTTTTATTGTTGTTGTGTGTCCTTTCCTGGCTTTGGTATTGAGTCAATGCAGGTTTTTTAGAATGAGTTGGGGATGATTCCCTCCTTTTCATTAGTATGGAATAATTTCTGTATTTGGGATACAAGGTCTTCTTTTAGGTCTGATAGAATGTGACCATGAATCCATTTAAACCAGATTTTTTTTGTTCTTGTTGAGAGGTTTTTTTTATTACTGTTTCCATCTCACTGTTCATTATTAGTCTGTTTAGGAATTTTATTTCTTCTTGGTTGAGTTTGGGGAGGTTATATATTCCCAGGAACTTGTCCATTTCCTCTATATTCTCTAGACTATGCACATAGAAATTCATGTAACATTCATGATGATGTTTTGTGTCCCTGTGGTATGGCATTGTAATGTCATCTTTTTCATTTGTGATTGAGCTTATTTGGTTCTCAACTCTACTTAGATAATCAACAAGATGTCTATTGATATTATTTATCTTTTCAAAAAGCCAGCTTTTATTTTCATTAATCCTTAGCATTTTTTTGTTTCCTAATTCCCCCAAAATCATCCTATTCCATTCTTCTCCATGTGGCTATCCAATTTTCTCAGCACTATTTACTGAACAGAGTTCAATACACTATGTATTGAACACTATACACTTTGTTCCAAGTGTATAGTGTTTGCTTTGTCAAAGATCAGTTGGCTGTGTGTGGATGGTTTTATGTCTGGGTTTTATGTTCTGTTCCATTGGTCTATTTCTCAATTTTTGTGCCAATACCATGCTGTTTTGTTTATAGTATAGTTTAATATAGTATCATTTGAAGTCTGATAATTTTATTATACTTTGTTACTATACAAAGTCCTAATTGACGCAGTCATAAGGACAAAGGAGAGCAAAGGGCAATTGGGGAAGAGCAAAGGGCAATTGGGGAAGAGCAAAGGGGAATTGTTCTATAGTTTCACAATTAGGCCTTAGTCCTTTAGTAAGTCTGAGTTGTGCATTCTTTCCCCCACAGTAAAAGCTAGAGGGGGCTTGAGATGGATATTTTTTTTCCTTCCAGATTGGTAAACTCTGTTAACCCCAAATTTGTAAAGCTATGATAAAATAGTTTCTCTTGAACATAATCTAGATGTATTTCAAATGGTTACTTTTTTGTTCCTTCTATCATATACTGAAGGGAATTTTTTTTTTTTTCCTCCAATTTTCACAGTGAGAATCTGGTTGGGCTCCTAGAAGTAGAATTCATGAATGTGGGGTATCTCTTAAAAAACTGAGCACCCCAGAATTTTCAACTCTCAGGCTAGTCCACACTGTGCCTCTAGCAATTGTCAATTACAGTTCAAGCTTTCCCCTAAGAGCATGCCTCTATTCCTGAACTTTGGTTCTAGTAAGTTAAACCTCTCAGCATCTGTCTCTCTGACCAGCTGTAAGACTAGTAGTTTTCCCTGTGCCCTCAAATCTCTGTTGGTGCTAAGAAGATTTGTTAATTTTAGCTTATTCAGCTTTTATTTCTGTTGTGAGCATTGGAGTGACAACTTCTGAGGTATTTTTATGTTGGATCAGGAAACTAATAACTTTACCCTTTTTTTTTTGTTGTTTGTTTTTTTTTGTAGTTTTTGGCTGGGGCTGGGTTTGAACCCACCACCTCCAGCATATGGGGCTGGCGCCCTACTCCATTGAGCCACAGGCACTGCCTATGACTTTACCAATTTTTAATGGGGTCATTGCTTTATTTTTGAGTTGAAAGAGTTATTTATGTATTCTGGTTACAAGTCCCTTGTCATCTGTAGAATGTATACATATTTTGTTCCATTCTATAGGTAATCATTCACTTTTCTGATGAGGTCCTGTGATACACAGAAGTTTTTAATTTTGATGAAATATGACTTATTTGTTCTTGTGTTTCTTATGTTTTGGTGTCATATGTAATACGTTTGTATATAACCCAGTGTCACAAAGATAAATTTCTATTCATTTTCTATAGTTTTAGCTTTTATATTTAGGTGTTTGGTCTATTTTTGGTTATTTTATATGGTGTGAAGTAAGGTTCTGACTTTGTTTTTGTGTGTGTCAATATCCAGTTTTCCCATCATTTCTTGAAGGTACTATTCTTTGCACATTGAATTGGCTTGGCCTCCTGCTGAAATCAGTTGGCTATAGTAACAGGGGTCTATTTCTGGGTTCTCACTTCTATTTCCATGTCTGGATTTATACTAGTACCACACTCTCCCGATTTCTGTTGCTTTGTAGTGAGTTTTAAAACCAATAAATGTGAGACATCCGTCTTGCTCTTCTATATCAAGATTTTTTTGGCTATTCTGTGTTCTTGAAAATTCCATTTGAATTTTACAGTCAGTTTGTCAATTTCCACACAGTATCCAGCTGGAATTCTGATGGGGATTGTGTTGAATCTATAAATTAATTTGGAGACTATTGCCAACTAAACAGTAAGTCTTCCGGACTTTGAATATGAGATGTTTGTTACTTATTTAGATCCTGTTCAACTTATATCAACAATGTTTTTTAGTTTTCAGAGTATAATTTTCATATCTCCTTTGTTAAATCTATTCCCAAGTATTTTATTTTGTTTTGGTGCTATTACAAATGATTTTACCCCTTAATTTTGAATTGTTCATTGCAAGTGTATAGAAATATAAGGGATTTTTTGCACATTGGTTCTGTAGCCTGTAAGATCAACAAACTCATTTATTCTAATACACCCACACACTCCCCACACACCCCTCACACACACACAATCTATAGATGATAAGATCATGTCATCTACAAATAGAGATAATTTTCCTTTTTACTTTCTTTTTGGATACCTTTATTTCTTTTTCTTTTTTAATTGCCCTGGCTAGAACTTCCATAAAAATGTCAAATAGAAGCAATGAGGGTAGACAACCTTGTCTTTCTCATGATCTTAAAAGGAAAGCATTTAGTTCTCCATTAAGTTTGATGTTAACTGTTGGTTTTTCACAGGTATCCTTTATGAGGTTGAGAAAGTTCCTTATTTCTATTAACAGTTTGAAGGCTGTTTTTATCAGGACAAGGCATAAAGCATTCTTTTTAAAATTTATTTCTTATGCTTGGAAACAAATAATTACTGAAAATACTTTCTGATAGTTGTGGGGATTTTACATTTAAATGGAAAGTTTTAATATAGAAATATCTTTGAAATATTATGGATATGGGACAAAAATAGTATGGAAATAGGTGTCTAATAGGACCAATTTTTCTTGAATATTTAACATTTATAAAAATTAAGCTTATCAATAAAACTAAAAATTGTATGGTTATTTAAAAGTTTTAATTTACTAATTATTTATAATAATAGTCCAATTAAATTATTTTGACTCTAATTATCGGCACAGAATTAGCTTATATCTCAATTTTCTTTGACAATTAATAAATATAATATAAAGCAATCGTAAGTCCTTAGATTGTTCTGGCTTCTGAGAAACATATTTAAGATTATCAGAGGTTATCTGGCCCATGTCTTTGTGCTTTACCATGAAACATCTGAATCCCTGCAGTGACAAATAATTCATAGTAGGAACACAGAGTATAAAACAAATGATTTAATAAGTAAGGACTTTATGAAACATCAAC
This sequence comes from Loris lydekkerianus, assembly GCA_963574355.1. Classification (NCBI taxonomy): domain Eukaryota; kingdom Metazoa; phylum Chordata; class Mammalia; order Primates; family Lorisidae; genus Loris; species Loris lydekkerianus. The sequence goes on along the minus strand of CAUYPK010001954.1, from coordinate 26,322 downwards.
TTTTACTTAAGGACAAAATTAAAAACTTAAATAAATGGATGGGTATATATAATATATAATATGTAGAAACACTCAATGACAATTCTTAAAGTAATACAATGCACGACAGAGTCAAATTCCCAACAGGATTTTCACAGAACTTGACAGGTTTGTTCTGGAATTTATATAGAAGTAGAAAACAGCCTTGGATTTTCAAGATAATTTTTGAAGAATAGTAATTAAAAGAGGGGACTTGCCTGATTAAACATCAAGACTTATCAGTTATAATGTTTAAAGTGATAGGTAGTATTTATTGACTATTTACTACCTACCAGAAATTATTCCAATTCTTTACAAATGTTAACTCATAAAAATTCTATGAGTAGGCTTGGTGCCTGTGGCTCAAGCGGCTAAGGCACAAGCCACATACACCTGAGCTGGTGGGTTCGAATCTGGCCCAGGCCCGCCAAACAATAATGGCTGCATCCAAAAAATAGCCAGGGGTTGTGGTGTGCTCCTGTAGTCCCACCTACTTGGGAGGCGGAGGCAAGAGAATCGCTTGAGCCCAGGAGTTGGAGGGTGCTGTGAGCTGTGATACCACAGCACTCTACCCAGGGTGACAGCTTGAAGCTCTGTCTCAAAAAAAAAAAAAAAAAAAAATTCTACGAGTAATCTTATTTTCTCCACTTTTCTGTTTTATAGATGTGGAAACTGAGACATCATAAATTGGTTATGATCCTACATCTAGTAACTTATAGAGTTAAGCCATGAATCTAAGAGCCTAGGTTTTTACCAATTATGAAACACTGCCTCACATTGTGTAAAACAGACCAAAGGAAAGGATAGGAAAAACATTTTTGTGTGTGTATACATGTGAGACTTTGAATGATATATTATTAGATTTAAAAACTGTTGTCAACATTTGCTATATATATTCTGTCTTTAAAATTTTCCTTTGTTTTAAATCTTTAGTAATAATAAAATTCTTTCAAAAACATCTAGAAATTTTTGCTGCTTGGAGCCACAGCTATTGAAGATCGTCTCCAAGCACATGTTCCAGAAACCATAGCAACTTTACTGAAAGCAAACATAAGAATATGGATCTTGACAGGAGACAAACCAGAAACAGCAATTAACGTAGGTAATGGACACAAAGAAAGTTTTTAAAAATTTCATTTTACATGTATTCTAAATACAGTACAATCTTTGTAAGTTGATCACCCAAGGGACTGCAACAAACCGGTCAACATATGAAGGTGGTCAAATAAGGAACTAGGCCTACTGTACTGATATGTACATGTGCTGCATGTGTGTTCTGTGAAAATTAGGTCAACTTAAAGAGGTGGTCAATGTAGGGAGGTGGTCACATATTGAGTTTCTGCTATACTAATATGTCCCAATATCAAGAATATATGGCTAAGCTTAACAGTTACTTGCTATTTCATGTCATAGGAAAAATGTAGTGCAACAGAACCTCAATATCACATGGAAGAGGGTCTGAACAAGTTGGCAAAGCAAACAGTTCTGTCTCCTTTACATTCTTGAAATACAGAATGTAGAATGCTAACCTGAGTAATATGTTAGTTTCTTTTTCCCTTCCTTCAAACTCAAAATCATCTTTTTTGACCTATAATTTATATGCTCATTTTTGTATTGTCTCTATAGAAGTTTGATTATTAGTGAAAATATTCAAGTGGCATTTTTTCCCCCTCTAATTTCCAATGTTACTCCTTCCTGCCTTTAGAGAGGCTTTTTTTTTTTTTTTTTAACTTCACTATTTGATTGTATCTTAGGGTTAATAGTTGTAGAAATAGAGTTGGAAATTGACTGTCAGCAGTAAATATACAAATTTTGATGGTGAGAAGGAGTTGTTACTACTATTTATTCCATGATCATTCTTGTTGCCAGTATGGCTATCATACATGTTAAAGTGACTCTGTGTCTACTTGATACCCTTTGAATGTTGCTTCCATTAGGTTGCACCATTGAAGGTCCATTACTTGACCTTCAATCATTCAATGAATACTGAGAACAGGCTATATTCCAGGAAATTATAGAAACTGGAAATGAAATGTTGAGTAAGAATGTCTGTCTTTGCCATCTTGTTATTTAATTCCTAGCAGAGAAGACAGAAAATTACTAAGCAGATTGATGTATATTGTGATGTTGTGATAAGTGCTAATAATAAAAACAAAGCAAGGCATAGAGAGAGATAGGAAAATTTTTGATAGAAGATCTGGGGGACAGGCAGGGACATTTGAACCACAGACTTAAAAGAAAAGAGGGAGAAAGAATTGGGAAGATTTCAAGGAAGAGCATTTCAGGCAGAGAAAAGAACAACCACAAGGGCCTAGGATGATAGGTACTCGTCGTACATTAGGAACTGTAGAAAGGCCAATGTGGCTAGACCCAGGGAGAAAAGCAAAGAAAAGGCATGCATAGGATTCTGAGGAGAGTGATATGATCTGATTTATACTTTAAAAATATTTGTTACCTACTATGTGGAAACTAGACTAAATGGAAGAAGGGAGAACAGGTAGGGAGCCTTTGAAGAAGTCTAGACAAGAAATGGTGGTGACTTATTCCACAGTGTGATGAAGACTGTGGCAGAGAACTGAGCTCGAGACACAGTTGTTAGGTTGAGCTGTCAGTCAGCACTCTTGATGTGGGGTGTGTTGAGTGGAGACAAATCTTCCAAAGAATTTTGCTAAGAAGTGGAGCAGAGAAAGAGGATGATAGCTGGAAGAGAACATAGGGTCACGAAGAGTTGTTTTTTGTTTTAAAGTTACTTAACCTCTCTAAATGTCAGTTTTCTCACCAGTAAAATGGGGACAATTATAGGTTTCATCTTCTTGGGTTGTTGTATGCCCTGAGGTCATCCATGTAAAGAGCTTAGCTTGGGGTCTAGTGCTTAGCAAGTTTGCTGTGAACTAGATATTAACATAATTATTAAGGACTCATATCAGGAGTCCAACCATGGTGTAGTCACTCATTTATCCATCTGAGAATAACTGAATTCTTAGATAATTGCTACGTCGAATTGCATCAAGTAAAAAAAAAAAAAAAAAGTTTGGTTATCTGTGGTAGTTTTGGAAAAAGAAAGAAAACAAACTCTCTAATTTCTTAGAGCCAGACTTGCAGACTCAAACATCTGAAAGAACCAGTCAGGATGGGAATAAAAGAAAACGCACACATGGGGTGGTGGGTTTTCTGGGATAATATTGACCCTAATGAAGGGGCAGACAGCACATCCTTGCCTTACACTTCCACTGTTGGCACAGGTTTGTTATTTTTAAAAGATAATCAGGAATTCTGTCTCTTGATATGGAATGCCCTAATTTATAAATTTTGGGTTAAACCTATAAACCTATAAAACATTGCAAGGGCAAAGCAATGTTGGCTGACTGTAGCTTGTACTCCTCCAACCCCATTTGAATATTGGGTTTGGGATTAAATTGTATTGTTTTCTGTTCCGTGGAGAGGAGATTAGCTGAAAGCTAGTCAGTGAAGTTGGCCTGGTATAAACAGAGGACCATGCTGACATAATTTATTCTCTTAGAGGTTTTCTATACTCTTGCTTTTCTCCACAGAAAACCCATAGCTTTTGGTCTCAGAACTCTTGTGTTTCTTTCAAGGGTTCAAATGACTCGAGAATGCATTCTCTCTTTGAGCTAGCTGCACCTGACACCTTTGCGTCTTTTGAGGAGAAACAGGGAGCACAACCTTTGGAAATATAAGGACCAAAATCAGAGCCTGAATCTTCTGCTTTGGATTCATTAGCTTGTAGCTTTGTAGACTTTTCTAACTCTCAGTTTTCTCATTATAAAATAGAGATAATTAGGATACCTTGGATGGTTGCAATGATTGAGATAATGAAAGTAAAGTTCTTCCTAAAGTACTGGGCCTGGTGAAGACTTTTTAAAGTATTGGCTGCTGCCTTTACGAATATAATGACAGATTTGATTGTCATTGTCTCTTATAGAGCCCACTTTGTTTATCACAGTGCAGTTTGAAGCCTAAACATAATATTGATACTGTTTAAAAAAACCAAAGGATTTGGCAGGAGGTTTACTTTAAAGAATTAATCTGCAAGGATTATTTTCTGTTAATGGCCACAAGGAAAACAAGGACAATTTTCACATGTGTTTCATGTTAAAAACAAACAAACAAACAAAAACAAGCAAAAATACCTCAGCACTACTTATTTTCCTTCTGCAAGCTTTTTGTTATGATTCCACACTGCTCTGCTGCTTCTTGGTCTTAGTAGTCTTCATACTTCAACACTTAGTTTACCAATGTATGATTTGTTTTCTTTGTTAGTTTTGTTACCTTCTTTTTTGAGAGGCTTATCATGTATCTGCTGGAAATTTTTTCTTTGCCCCCAATATAATGCTGGAGATGAGTAAGCACTTGATACATCATACTGATTTGATTTTCATCATCATATGTAATGTTTTATATGAATATTCATTATCATACAGGAAGACTAGTCTTTGTTTAGGTACAGGTAGCAGTGGCAAGGATGACAGATTGAGGTAGAATGCATAAATAGGCATTTCAAATTTTTTAAAAATAATGAAGTCATTTTTGGTTTCTTGCAGGATATCTAGAACTTTTAGGAGATTTTAGAGAAAATGTTAAAACAATATTATATGAATTTATACTTAAAATTGAATTAAAAATTACATGAAACGTATTTGTGAAGAGTTCAATCATTTTAGAAAAATTGCTCCATAGAAACTACCTACAGATATACAAAAGTTCATTTTTTAGAATAGTTTATCAGAGATATATCACAATGTTCTCATAGTCTATAAAATACTTTTAATAGTTTTAGAAATAATTATATCAGCAGAAAGATCCTTTCAAAATTAAAAATAATCACAAATTACCTATAATCTTGCATTTGCTGTGAGTGACTGACATTGTTTTCAATTGTATGGATTGGAAATGAAGTTTTCAAAAGTATATGTTTTGATGATCTAATAAATAACTCCCAAGAAAAGCCAGAAAAATCTTATGCCTGATTAAGATGTCAAAATAGTAAAGTATTACATTGTATTGCATTATATAAAATTATGGCACTAAATATGTAATATTTTGCAATCTGTAACTTTGCTATTCAGATATTACTATCATTCCTGTTATGTTTTATAAGTCAAACATATTTTTAAAGAAAAACTTTATGTTTCAGTGTTTATAATGGTGTTTTTCCTCCCCAACTCCCTCAGCCCTTTGAACAAGGGGCTCCACATTTTTATTTTGCTGGAAAAGAAGCTGGGGAAGATGTTTTGGATGTTTGTGGAGAGAGAAAAAGCATGAAACAGTGGTCCAGAGTGTGGAGGAGGGTTAATAGGATAGCGAACAGCTGCAGAATTGAAAGTACTGTAGAGGTCAAAGGGAACCTGGCCCTCTGAAGCTTCCCTGAAAGCACAATTTGCAAAAGGCAGATTAATTGAAAAAAAGGCACACAAATTTATTTAACGTGTATACATGAGAGCCTATAGACCTAAAAATACAGGGGAAATTGTCCCTTTTTATGCTTAGATTCAACAAAGTATGGTTAGCCATACTTTGTCTATACTTTGTCTATATGATTAGATAAAAAGGGTATGATCTAAAGCTAGTAGACTGAGTGGGGAAACCTAGGAAAGCCTATATGTTTAGATTCACTTTGGCCTCTCTGAGCACGCATACTTTCCTTATGGCTGTGGGGTAGGACCCTGCCTAGAACCCACAATTAAATAAGGTATACATAGTTCTCTTTATAGAGATCTTTCACTTCCTTTGTGAGATAAACTCCCAAATATTTCATATTCTTTGGCACTACTGTGAATGGAATAGAGTCCTTAACTGTTTTTTTCAGCTTGACTATTGTTGGTATATATAAAGGCTACTGATTTATGATTGTTGATTTTGTAACCTGAGATTCTGCTGTATTCTTTGATCACTTCTAAGAGTTTTGTAGTAGAATCCTTGGTATTTTCTAGATATACAATCATATCATCTGTGAAGAGCGAAAGTTTGATCTCTTCTGACCCTATATGGATACCCTTGATCACCTTTTCTTCCCTAATTGAGGTAGCTAAAATTTCCATTACAATGTTAAAGAGCAGTGGAGACAATGGGCAGCCTTGTCTGGTTCCTGATCTGAGTGGAAATAATTTCAATTTAACACCATTTAATACAATATTGGCTGTGGGTTTGCTATAGATGGCCTCTATCAGTTTAAGAAATTTTCTTAAGTGTTCTGATCATGAAGGGATGCTGTATATTATCAAAAGCTTTTTCTGCATCAATTGAGAGAATCATATGGTTTTTGTTTTTTAAGTGCTGAATTATACTTATAGATTTATGGATATTGAACCAGCCTTGAGACCCTGGATAAAACTGACTTGGTCATGATGTATAATCTGTTTGATGTGTTTCTGGTTTCTGTTTGTTATGATCTTGTTGAATATTTTTGCATCTATATGCATTAGTAATACTGGTCTATAATTTTTCTTTTCTTGTTGGGTCTTTTCCTGCTTTGGGGATCAGGGTGATGTTTGCTTCATAGAACGTGTTGGGTAGTCTTCCTTCTTTTTCTACATTTTGAAACAGGTTGAGTAATATAGGTACTAATTCCTCTTTAAAGGTTTGGTAGAATTCTGACATGAAGCCATCTGGTCCTGGGCCTTTCCTTTTAGGGAGGTTTTGTATGGTTGATGCTATTTCAGAACTTGATATGGGCCTGTTCAACATTTCCACTTGATTATAACTAAGTCTTGGAAGGTGAAGTGCTTCCAAGTATTGGTCAATTCCCTTCAGATTTTCATATTTCTGAGAATACAGTTTCTTGTAATATTTATTAAAGATTTTTTGAATTTCTGAGGAGTCTGTTGTTATTTCATCTTTGTCGTTTCTGATTGATGAGATTAGGGATTTTACTCTTTTATTTCCTGGTGAGGTTAGCTACAGGTTTATCTATTTTATTGACCTTTTCAAAAACCCAACTTTTTGATTTATTGATCTGTTGTATAATTCTATTGTTTTCAATTTCATTTAATTCTGCTCTGATTTTGTTTATTTCTTTTCTTCTACTGGGTTTGGGCTATGAAACTCTAAGAAAAGAAATAGCTGAAAATGTTAACAAATGGAAAAACATACCATACTCATGGCTGGGAATAATCAACATTGTTAAAATATCCATACTTATCCAAAGCAATATATAATTTTAATGCAATCCCTATTAAAGCTCCTCTGTCATACTTTAAAGATCTTTAAAAAAACAATACTTTGTTTTATATGGAATCAGAAAAAAACCTTGAATAGCCAAGACATTACTCAGAAATAAAAACAAAGCAGGCAGAATCATGCTACCAGACCTCAGACTATACTACAAATTGACAGTGATCAGAACAGCATGGTACTGGCACAAAAACAGAGAAGTAAATGTCTGGAACAGAATAGAGAACCAAGAGATGAATCCAGCTACTTATCATTATTTGATCTTTGACAAGTCAATTAAAAACATTCAGTGGGGAAAAGATTCCCTATTTAACAAATGGTGCTGGGTGAACTGGCTGGCAACTTGCAGAAGACTGAAACTGGACCCACACCTTTCACCATTAACTAAGATAGACTTTCACTGGATTAAAGATTTGAAATTAAGACATGAAACTATAAAATTACTAGAAGAGAGTGCAGGGAAAACCCTTGAAGAAATCGGGCTGGGTGAGTATTTTATGAGGAGGACCCCTCGGGCAATTGAAGCAGCTTCAAAATACACTACTGGGACCTGATCGAATGCTACTGCACAGCCAAGAACACAGTTAGTAAAGCAAGCAAACAGCCCTCAAAATCGGAGAAGATATTTGCGGTTTATGTCTCCAACAAAGGTTTAATAACCAGAATCCACAGAGAACTCAAATGTATAAGCAAGAAAAGAACAAGTGATCCCATCACAGGCTGGGCAAGGGACTTGAAGAGAAACTTCTCTGAAGAAAATAGGCTCACGGCCCACAAACAAAAGAAAAAATGCTCATCATCTTTAATCATAAGAAAAGTGCAAATCAAAACTACTTTGAGATATCATCTAACTCTAGTAAGATTAGCCTATATCACAAAATTCCAAGACCAGAGATGTTGGCCTGGATGTGGAGAAAAGGGAACACTTCTACACTGCTTGTGAGAATGCAAATTAGTACATTCCTTTTGGAAAGATGTTTGGAGAACACTTAGAGATCTAAAAATAGATCTGTCCTTCAATCCTATAATTCCTCTACTAGGCATATACCCAGAAGACCAAAAATCACATTATAACAAAGATATTTGTACCAGAATGTTTATTGCAGCCCAATTCATAATTGCTAAGTCATGGAAAAAGCCCAAGTGCCCATCGATACACAAATGGATTAATAAATTGTGGTATATGTACACCATGAAATATTATACAGCTTTAAATAAAGATGGAGACTACCTCTTTCATGTTTACATGGATAGAGCTGGAACATATTCTTTTTAGTAAAGTATCTAAAGAATGGAAGAAAAAGTATTCAATGTACGCAGTCCTGCTATGAAACTAATTTATGGCTTTCACATGAAAGCTATAACCCAGTTATAACCCAAGAAGAGGGGGAAGGGGGAAAGAGAGGGGAAGGAAGGGGGAGGTGGGCAGAGGGAGGGTGATTGGTGGAATTACACGTGCGGTGCATCTTACAAGGGTATATATGAAACTTAGTAAATGTAGAATGTAAATGTCTTAACACAATAACTAAGAAAATGCCAGGAAGGCTATGTTAACCATTGTGATAAAAATGTGTCAAATGGTCTATAAAACCAGTGTATGGTGCCCTGTGATCGCATTAATGTACATAGCTATGATTTAATAAAAAAAAAATAAGGTATACAGTTTTTACATGGAAAGGTAGAGGGGAATTTAGAGTAATATTTTTAGTTTTTATGTTCTTGTATGTAAAACCCCTACATCAAAAGCTGTAATAATATTTTTAAGACTGTTTATGCCTTTCAAAAATGGGAATTTTATTCATTGCATAAAATGAAATTAAAGGTCAAAAATGAATCGAGGAGAGTTTACCCCTTATTGTGGGCTGCCTTTGCTTTGCTTTGCTCCCAGTTCCAACCTCCTGGCTTTGGTGGAGATTGGGATTAAGAGGAGGGCAGGAGAAGGCCAGAGAAAAACTTTTAATGCAGAGGCTGCATTTGAGAGCTTCATTTTGGGATATCGTTTTCTGAGTCCCAACAGTGCACACATGAGCATGCCACTTCTCCTTAGGACAAGCATTGATTCTTATAAGCAAAGACTGAACCAGTAAGAAGGAAGAGAAATACTGTCCTGTCTTACTCAACATTTTCAAGGCTCTTCTTTTGCCGTCAAATCACTACTTCTCATTATTTTGCACTGCAAGGCTAGTTCCTTTCACTTATCCAGTCGCTTTCAAATACTGTCCCTTTGAGCCACTGGGAGGAAAAGAAAGTGACCTATCCTCAGCTTCTGATCTTTACTGAAAATGACTGCCTATATAAAGACTGGATTGAACTGTTAGCTAAAAATGCATCTATCTCAGAGGATAGTTTTATTCCTCTACTCCCAGAAGTAATTTTGCATTTGAGCCTGACAAAGACTATCTCCTTGACTAAGCTTAGTTATATTCCCCCAAACTCTGTTTTTATGGAGGCCTCCACTGTAGCCCTTGGCCTGTCTTTGGCATATGTAGCCGAGCATTAGCAAGGATCTTGCTACATTGGTCCTCCCAACCTTGATATCTGATCACCCTAGATATCTGAAAGTTCCTCATTTCCCTATTTGATGTAAAGGATCTTTGCCTACCTTTAGCAAGAATTCTGTTATGCTGGGCAAGCAAGCATCCCTCTATCTGTGATGTTTCCTCATAGTAATTTTTCATCCACCACCCCCGTCCCTCTGCTCTTTGCCTATACATTTCCGATTGCCTTTGCTGTATCTGGAGTTGAGCCTGATATGTCTCCCCTATTGCAATAGTCCAAAATAAAGCCTTCCTTACTGTTTTAACAAGTATCAGGATAATTTTTTCTTTAAACAGGCCCTCGTCATCTAATCCTGTTTGCTTAATTCCCCAGTTTAATTTTTGAAATGAGACTTAAAAACATTCAAGTTGAAAAATTATCTCATTGAATGGTCATATTGAATATTATTATGAGAATAGCATAAGTTTACTTCTTTTAGACATACCTAGAATTATATTAGCATACTAAGTGTAATACTGTTGATATAGCAATTTGATACAACAGAATTTGACTTCCTGAAACACTTGGAATTTATAAAGCATTAATCTAAGCTCATGTCATAGAAATTAAATTAAAATTAAAATCCACAGACTTTAAAAGTACAGATTTATCCATTAGTCATATGCACCTTCCCAATTATATCTATTTAAGTTGCTTACTAAGATTAAAACGAACCAACATTTTAATTCCTCTTCTCTCTATAACTTCTTTCTTGGTTTTTGTTGATGGGTTACTAGACTTTGAAATAGAATAATGAAGGAAGAACATAAACAGGTCTTTTTTTGTTGTTGTTAATGTTCATAGAAGGCATTAGTTTTCAAATATGACATCTTTATTTTTCTCTTTCTAGCATATTCCTGCAAACTGATATCAGGTAAAATGCCTCGCATTCATTTGAATGCAAATTCACATAAGGTAAGTGATTTAAAAATTATGTTTAATATGAGTGCAACCCACTTCTTTGTTACTTGGAGGTTATCCAACTTCTAAAAATCTACGTATGATTGCCTTGAACTTCCACTCAAATCTATTGGAATGTCTTTGTTTTCCCCCAAGAACTTATAAATTCTTTTAGTCTTGTGGCCCAGGTCACATCTAGTTCCCACTTTTTCCTGCCTCTGCTGAGTTCTTGTAGCCCACTCTGTGAGGCCAGTTTTCTGTCACTACCTTCGTGTCTAACCAAATATGGACTCAGATCTTTAATTTCTTTTCTTTCTTTCTTTCTTTCTTTCTTTCTTTCTTTCTTTCTTTCTTTCTTTCTTTCTTTCTTTCTTTCTTTCTTTCTTCTTTCTTTCTTTGACAGAGTCTTACTCTGTTTCCCAGGCTAGACTGGCATGGCATCAGCCCAACTCACAGCAACCTCAGAATCCAATCCTGGGTTCAAGTGATCCTCCAGCCTCAGCCTCTTGAGTAGCTGGGATTATAGATACCTGCCACAACACCTGGCTAATTTTTCTATTTTTAGTGGAGATGGAATTTCACTATGTTGCTGAGACTGGTCTCAAACTCCTGAACTCAAGTGATTCTCCATGCCCTCAGTCTCCCTGAGTGCTGGGATTAAAGGCATAAGCCACCATGACTGGCCCAGATCTTTGATTTTAATAATAATAAAAAAGGAAACAATTTTTTGTGTATATAGCAGTTTTTATTAAAAGTTTGAGTAGATAGCATTCATATTATAAGAATGAGAAGAATTGGGATCAAATATTGAACATCCTTGCCCTTACCTAAAAGTTGCATGGTTACAGTAATTTTCTATTAAATTTTTCTTAAATTTACTTTAAAAAATTGCAGATAGACTTCTCCTATTCCCCTTCTGACACTCTTCCTTATTTAAAAGTTTTAGCTCCCAGTTTCTGACATATAATTTTTCTTTTAAAATACTTTAAAAAATTTTTCTTACAGAATAACTCTGCTGGCAATGAATTCCTTTAGTTTTTGTTTGTCTGAGAAAGTCTTTATTTCTCTTTCATAGTTAAAGAATATTTTCACCAGGTATAGAATTCTATATTTGTGTTTCTTGTTCATTTAACAATCTAAAAATATTATATTCCACTCTCTTCTTTACTGCACAGTTTCTTAGAAGAAGTCTGTTATAATTCTTACCTTTGTTTCTCTATAGATAAGGTATTTTTTCCCCCTCTTGCTTCTTTCAGAATTTCCTTTTGTCTTTGGTTCTCTGTAATTTAAATATGATATGTCTAGGTGTAAGTTTTTTGGTATTTATCTGAGCATACCAAGTCTATGTTTTCATGTCTACCATTAATTTTTGAAAATCCTCAGGCAGTATTGCTGAAATTCCTCCTTCTATTTTCTCTTTCTTCTCCTTCTAGTATTCCAATTACATACCTCTATATATTATAACTTTTAAATTTTGTCCCACAGTTCTTGGATAGTTTGTTGTAGTTTTCAAAATTCTTTTTCATTTCACTTTCCATTACATAGCTTCAAGCTCACTAATTCATTCCTCAACTATGTCCAGCCTACTTACTTATCTTCATTTCTGTTACATCATTTATTTATTTCTACCCATTTTTATTCTTTTTTTTGTGTTTAAATCTCTCTGTTTGTATTGTCTACCTGTTCTTTCATTAGAGTCCTTTGCATATTAATTATAGTTATTTTATTTTATTTTATTTATTTTTTGAGACAGTTTCCCTACGTCACCCTCTGTAGAGTGCTGTAGCGTCACAACTCACAGGCAATTCAAACTCTTGGGCTTAAGCAATTCTCTTGTCTCAGTCTCCCAAGTAGCTGGGACTATAGGCACCCACCATGACGCCAGGCTATTTTGGTGTTGTAGCTGTCATTGTTGTTTGGCAGGCCCAGACCCCAGTTTTGAACCCATCACCTCCAGTGTATGTGTCTGGCACCCTACCCACTGAGCTATGGGTGCTACCCACTTATACTTATTTTAAATTCATTGTCTAATACTTTCAAAATTTGTGTTGTATTTGCATTTGGTTCTGATGCTTGCCTTGCTTCTTCAGATGGGGCTTTTTCTTGCTTTTTAGCAAGCATTGTAATTTTTTTGGTGATAGCTGGATGTGATGTATGAAGCAATGAGAATTGAAGTAAAAGGATTTTAGCTTGAAAATTTTGTGCTAATCTGGCTAGGATCTGGACTGACTTTAATGTTTAAAGTAGCTGTCAACTACAGAGCCTCCAATTTCTTAAACTGGCCTTGTTTATTCTCCCCAGTGTCTTTTGAACATCCCTAAAAATTCCTCCTTAAATAAAGTCTATCTCCCAGCTCTTTTATCTATAATGCACTGTTGTTATAGAAGGACCCTTGTTTGTGTAGTGACAAGCTACGTGAGGGGGAAAGAGTTCTGTAATCTTATGACTTAATCTTGTTCTTTATTGAGCCTGAAACTTCAAAGGCACATGGGTTTCGGCAATGGTACATAAGAGTTTGGATCTACCACTCCCTCCTTATAACAGTCCAGAGCTATTGTCTTCACACTTGCTTCTTAGTCTTTTTTCCTTCCCTTAAGTGAGATAGAAAGGCCTGAGGGGCTAGAATTAGGCAAATGCTCTTCCATCTAGGTGGCATAAGACTCTGGTAAGGTAATCTTGGAGAGCAGACATTAGCTATGGAGAATGCATCTTTCAAAATGGTTACTTTTCCCATCTTCCCATCTGAGCCTTGAGGGGAATTCTTCCTGCCTTTTCACTGTGAAAACCTAGGGAGGTTCCTCGAGGAAGAACTCATGAAAGTGTGTATGTTGGGGTTGCCTCCTAAGACTTCTCCTCCAAGAAGTCCCAGGAGTTTCTTACTTTTAGTCTAATCCACACCAGGCCTCCAATAATTCATCAGTTATCATGTAAGTCTTCCCACCAGTTTTTAGCTCCAGCAGCTTCTGTTCTGAGTAGGCAGATCTCAGTGATGATTCTCTATATTTACTTGTCGCTCCAGATTTTTGGATAGCAGTTTTCCCTGCAACCTCTCAGTTCTCCAGTGGGTTCAGGAAAAGTTGATTTTCAATTTGTGCAGCATTTTTTCTATGAGGATTGGAGTGATAGATCCAAGTACTTTACATATCATTGCTGAAACCCAAGTAACTTGACTTATTTTTGACCTTCAATTTAAGTTTATGCATTGAATGGTATTCAAGTTTCTGAGAGGAAAAGCAGTCCTAAAAATATTGTTGTGGTTTTTAGTGAATAGGTATTATATATATCATCTGTTAAATTTATTGCTAGATATTTTATATATTTTGCCAACATTGTAAATAGAATTATATCATAATTTAATTTTCTAATTATTTGCTGCTAATATACAAAAATAAACTTCAATTTTTTACATTAATCTTGTACTTTGTGAATTTGCTAACCTTTAATAGAGTGACTGACAGAACTCAGAGAAACCCTTCATTTATGTTATTTCTTTTGCTTTATAGATTTTCTATAGATAATAACTATGCAATTTGAAAATTAGATCACTTTTACTTCTTCCTTACAACTTTAGTATTTATATTCTTTTTTGCCCTTATTGCCTTGGTTATAATCTTGAGTACAATGTCAAAGATCAGTTATGAAAATGGATATTCTTGTTTCATTTCTAATCTCTAAGGGAAAATGATCAGTATTTCAACATTAAGTATTATCTAGCTGTACATTTTTCATACAGGGTCTTTATTAGAATGAGATAATTTCTTTCTATTCCCAATTTTCCAAGAGTTGTTATTTGAATGAGCATTAATTTTTTAAGTGCTATTTTCTGCATCTGCTGGGAAAATCATGTGGTTTTTCTTTTTTAATCTGTTAATGTGCTAAATACTTTGATTTTCAAATGTTAAAACTAACATAGCATGTTTTTAGGATTAACTCTACTTGATCCTATTATATCATTTAAAAATATATTCTAGTGGATACAATTTGATGATTTTTTATTATATTCATGAATTATAAGGACAGGAAAAAGAAAACCTTTTTTTCTTATTCTGTACTCTTCACCTAAGACAAAAGTCTGACATCAACGTAGGGGCAAGATTATTTCCCTCCATACCAAGGTGCTCTCCAGAAGATACCAACTGGATGCCTTCAATTCAATGTAATCCTGACACTTTCCTGGAGATAGCATTAGATCCCACAGGTTAAGAGTTCAGCCCCAAGGATTTGCCCTTATTTCAGATGCCAGTTGCAATTAGTAGTTTATTATCTATATTTCTGACTGACCTGCTCTAAATCAGGGCTCCCACACACTTAATTAATAAGCTAGAGCAGCTCACAGAACTCAAGGAAATCCCTTGTGCTTACAACTTTATCAGTAAAGGATATAATAAAACATACAGAGGAAGAGCCAGATGAAGAGATGGATGGTACAAAATACAAGAAATAGCATGGAGCCTCTGTGCTCTTTTTGCTGAGTGCATTACCCTCCAGAGTTTAGCAATCACCCAACTGCCTAAACCAGGTATCCAACCCACAGTCCAAAGGGCATATGTGGCCCACAATGACTGTGAACATGGCCCAACACCAAGTCATAAACTAAAACTTAAAACATTATGAGATGTTTCTGTTAGTTTTGGGTGGAATTTGCATGGTTCTCGAGTGTGAAGTTTGTAAATGACAATGCCACTTCACAATGCCATGTAAAATAAACATTTATTGATCTTTTTGAAGGAACAGCTTTGGATCTTATTTTTTGTTGTTTTCTATCATTGTGTTATTTTCTGTTTCACTGAATTTTTGCTTTTAATCTAAATCATTAGTTTTTTCCTAGTTCCTTGACTTTTATTCATCAAATCATCAATTTTACTATGAAAAATCATCAATTTTCTTATGATTTTTAAGCCTTTCTCAGAGTAAATACTTCTGTTACATATCTAACAGTCATAGTCACAGTTTCTATCAGAAAACAACTGAAAAAAATTCTGGCTAATTAGAGGAGAATAATAATTTATTATGAAACATTAGTGAATTCATGTGAGTTTGAAGGAAAAAATAGTATGGGGTGAGAACAACAAGCTAAAGAAGGTGATTTCCTTATCTCAAATTAAGATACTTTTCTCTTGAAAACCTGTTACTCAGTTTTCAGAGGTTCACTCCTGATACTCAGTTTTTCAGAGGTTCACTCCAGCATTATTAAATTCTCATTTTAAATATCTTCTCTAAATTCTCAGAGTTTTCTGCTTTGTTATTAGTACCCCTCTGTATTTTTTAATTGATATAAATTTATTCTTATTTATATGCTTTTTAAAATGCAATGTTATTGAGATGTAAGTTACATAGCATACACTGCATCTATTTAAAGTGTATAATTCACTTGATTTTAATATAGTCATAGATATGTGCAGCCATCAAAACACCATTTTTGTATCCTTTCTTCCACCCCAATCTACTTGCCAATCACTAATTTACTTTCTGTGTCTGTGGATTTGCCTGTCTTTTCATTTGAATCAAATCACATGATATGCTATCTTTTGTAATTGAAGGTTCCAGAAATATATTTCACTTACCATGGAGGTCCAACCATGTTTCAGCCTGCTTTATTACATCATTCCTTTTTATGGCCAAAGAATATTCTGTGTGTATTGTCTCACACCTGTAATCCTAGTCTTTTGGGAGGCCAAGCTGAGAGGATCACTTGAGGGGGAAGTTTGAGAGCAGCTTGAGCAATATAGTGAGACCTCCTTTCTACAATTAATCAACCAGGTTTGACTTGTGCCTGTAGTCTCATATACTCAGGAGACTGAGACAGGAGGATCATTTGAGCCCAGGAATTTGAAGGCAACAGAATAAGACTATATCTTAAAAAAAAAAAGAAAAAGCCTATCAAAAACCTCAATATTTTTTGTGTGTGGATGTGCCACAATTTGTTTATTCATTCATCAGGTTGTATCCACTTTTGACAATTATGAATAATGCTGCTATAAACATCAGTGTAATGCCTACATCTGAAAAATAGAAAGAGAGCACATCAGCAATGTAATGAGGCATCTCAAGGAAATACAAAAGGATGAGAAATATAATCCAAAACCTAGCAGAAGAAAAGAAATAACCAAAATCAAATCAGAAATAAATGACATAGAAAACAAAAGAATCATTCAGAAAAGTAATGAAACACAAAATTGGTTCTTTGAAAAGATAAACAGAATTGATAAACCTTTGGCCAGATTAACTGGAAACAGAAAAGAAAAGTAAGATCTCTAATAACTTCAATCAGAAATGAAAAAGGAGAAATAACAACAGATACCACAGAGATACAAGAGATTATCTCTGACTATGGCAGGAAACTCTATGCCTAGGAATATAACAATGTGGAGGAAACGGCCCAATATCTGAAGTCACATCATTG
This sequence comes from Loris lydekkerianus, assembly GCA_963574355.1. Taxonomy (NCBI): domain Eukaryota; kingdom Metazoa; phylum Chordata; class Mammalia; order Primates; family Lorisidae; genus Loris; species Loris lydekkerianus. Next base: position 9,272 of record CAUYPK010001954.1, on the reverse strand, counting down.
CCTTAGACCAGGAAGAAACAGACCAGTATTAAGCACTGAAACTGAAGAAACAATAAAAAAGTTTCCAACAACAACAACAACAACAACAACAAACCAGACAGCTTCACACCAGAATTCTATCAAACCTTCAAAGAAGAGCTTGTACCTATACTACAGAACCTATTCTGAAGCATCAAGAGAAAGGAACCCTCACCAACATGTTCTGTCAAGCAAACATCACTCTGATACCAAAACCAGGAAAGGACACAAATAAAAAGGAGAAGTACAGACCAATTTCACTGATGAATATTGATTCAAAAATACTAAAAACAAAAACAAAAAAACAAAAAAAACTTAGCAAATAGATTACAGCTACACATTTAAAAAGTCATACATCACAATCAAGTAGGTTTTATCCCAAGTATGTAAGGTTGGTTTAACATACACAAATCAATAAATGTAATTCAAAGTATCAATAGAAGCAAAAACAAAGACCATATGATATCCTCAATAGATACAGAAAAAGCATTTGATAAAATTTAGCACTCTTTTTAACAAGAACACTTAAGAATAGAGGTACAGTTTGCACATTTCTCCAACTGATTGAAGCTATCTATGATAAACCCACAGCCAATATTATACTGAAGGGACTAAAATTGAATGGTTTTCCACTTAGAACTGGAAGTAGATATATTTCTGGAAGTTCTGGCCAATGCAAACAGGCAAGAGAAAGAGATTAAGGGTATCTAAATGGGGGCAGAGAAGGTCAAAAATTTATCTCTCTTTGCTGATGATATGATCTTATACTTAGAAAATCCCAGAGACTCACCACAAGACTCCTGGAAGTGATCAAGAAATATAATAATAAAAAGAAATGTAGTAATGTCTCAAGGTATAAAATCAGTGTTCACAAATCACTAGCCATGTACCATGCCAATAACGCCAAGTTGAGAAGCAAATTAAGGACACAATTCCCTTCACAATAGCTTAACAAAAGAGGTGAAGGACCTCTAAAAGAGAATTGTAAAACCCTAAGAAAAGAAATAGAAGACATAAACAAACAGAAGAACATACTCTTAGCTGGGAAGAATTAGCATTGTTAAAATGTCTATTCTATCCAACTCAATGTACAAATGTAATACAATTCCCATTACAATACAATTGCATCCTTTTAAGAAATGGAAAAAATAGTACTTCATTGTGTATGTAAACAGAAAAAAACCTATAGAGCCAAGGCAATTAATCCTTAGTAATAAAAACAAAGCTGGAGTCATCTCTCTACTAGACTTCAGTGATCAAAACAGCATGGCATTAGCATAAAAATAGAGACATAGACATTAGGAACAGAATAGAAAAGCAAGAAATGAAATAAGTCTCTTACTGCCATTTGATCTTTGATAAACCAAACAAAAACTTACACTGAAGACATGATTCCCTCTCAATAAATGGTGCTGGGAGAACTGGATAACCATATGAAAAGACTGAAATTGGAGGAGGCAGAGGCAACGTGGCCAACTGGAACCAGCTTTCCACAGAGGCTCCAGTTCAGAAGGAGAGTTAAAGGACATAAGTTTAGCAAGTAAGCTGATGGTTTGGAGTTGAGCCAAGAGAGAAGGTTGAAGAATGCACATAAACCCTGCTGAGGAAACAAACAATAGGTACAAAATCCATAGCCAAGAGAAGGGGAGTCGTCTCCCCCATGAGAACAGCTCTCAGTATACTTTCTACAAAGAAGTGAGCAGAGTTCTGAAATCCTCTTATTTTATTCCACAGGAGAGACTTTCTAAAAACTGGAACTCCTTCCCCAGAGAAGACTCACTAGTGTGCCATGGCACTCTCACGCCAGGCATAAAACTGTATGTATTCCCTGTGTACAATTCAGAACTCCCAGAACTCCACTCTCACCCCAAGGTCTGGAAGACTGTCCCCATGGAGTCGAGATTCTTGGGCATTTTCTCAAGAGATTTCAACAAGGGCTGGGCTGTTGCTGGTCAGTGCTGCTTCTGTGGCATGGGTGTAAAGAGAGGACTGTGGACCGAGGGAGCCCTAAGGGAGAGGAAGAAGCCATGCTCCATGGCACAGAGCAGCAGTGGCAGTGGCAGGAACAATGGGGCTCATACCTCTGGAGATATTTTGAAGAGACACTCTCCTCCTCTCTCGGCAACCAGGGAAATCCAGGCCTCTACTCTGGTGACAGCCACCGGCAGAAGAGATCTGGGATGGAAACACAGGCCCCGTGAGTAAAGGGTATGCCTGAAGCGGTACCTGCCCAGGTGAGGCGAGATGGGACAGAGACTAGAATATGCGCACACAGAGATGGCATACTCCCAAGGGGGGGCTGAGTCAGAAGTGCTGCTTTAGTGAGCCCAAGAAGCACCCAGCCTCCAGGGGAACAAAGCTAAAACAAAAGCAGGTGGGGTAACAGCACCAGGCCAGGGCGAGACAGAAACCATGAGCTGAGTGTGAACTCTAACCATGCCTGCCCCAACACAGAGTGCAGCAGAGACAGACGCCAGCTCCATGAGAATTGGCACAACAGCAATGGCACAGGGTGGGGCTAAGTCACAGTTTCTGTGAACTCAAACAGCGCCTAGCCTGCAGGGGAATATAGCCAGGACAGAAATGCAAATTCTTCAAGAATATAAGTGGCAGCAACATCAACCTGGCATGGGGCTGGAACTGAGTGAATTGTCTCAGCTTCCATTAAGCACCCGAGATTTACAGGCTTTGCCTCCCCCTGCTGGCTGGTGGCAGAGTGCAATGATCTGGCAGAGGAGACATAGATCTACCTGTGACTCAGGCAGGCACAAACCCCTGGAGCATCTGATCATTGGAGGGAACTGGGTCACAGCCCTGTGGGGTTACAGTGACAGGGTCTGACAGAGGTGAAAGATGGTGAAGGAGGCATCAACCTTTCTGGACTAATTCATTTGCTGGGTGGGTCCTTCTGACTCCACAGAGCACTGGGGCAAGTCATATTCAAGTTTGGCAGTAATTAGTAAGCAGACTCCTGCTTTCTAATTGCTGGAGACCTTTTGAACACTCCCTCTTGAGACTGGGTGCTGACTGGGACAATTGATTTGGAACTCTTGACCTGGGGCAATCACCCAAGGACTATCCAAAAGGATACCCTGAGTTTGTGATTGTGGGAAGATTTGACTTTCCTTTTCTAGTTATTGCACGTGGGATCTTGGGGGTGACTTAGTTGCTTGTATTTCTCCACAGCTGAGACTTCAATCCAGATTCACTGATTCATTAGGAGTGGACAGAGACCAGCTGAAAATAAGACAGACCCACCACACCAAGCAGATCCCCGGTGTCTCAGACCATAGCACTGTATGGGTTCAAGGGAAAAAGTTACAGACACCAGTCCTATCTCTTGGGCAAAGAGCTGGTTAATCCCTACTTTAGGAGCCCCCAACCCAATTTACCTTATCTGCTCATCTAGCCAATGGTGTAAAATGGTCATGGGGAAGAATCAGTGGAAAAACTCTGGCAACATGAATAATCAGAGTAGATCAACTTCCCCAAAAAATGACATGGCAGATACACCAGAAGATCCCATTCATAAATAGATGGCTGAGATGTCAGAATAGAATTCAGAATTTGAATTGCAAATAAGATTAATAGAATGGAGGTAAAGTTGAAATGAGAAATTCAAGGAGCATCTCAAAAGTTGTCTCAAGAATTCAATGAATTCAAAGACAAATCACCAAAGATTTTGACACATTGAGACAAGAACTTGCAGCCCTCAAAGATCTGAGAAATATGGTAGAATCCCTCAGTAACAGAATGAAGTGGGCAGAAGAAAGGATTTCTGACCTTGAATACAAAGCTTTTGAATGTTCCCAAATGCTCAAAGAGGAAGAGAAGTGGAGAGCAAAAAATGGATCATTCTCTCAGAGAGCTCTGGGATACTTTGAAGAAAACTATTATTTGCCTGATAGGAATTCCAGAAGGCAATGAGGTGGCTGCGAAAGGCCCAGATGCTCTACTCCTTGAAATAATCAAAGAGAACTTCCAAGACATGCCAAGAGATTCTGAAATTCTGATAGCAGACAGCGTCAGAACCCCCTCAATCTGCATAAGACATCACTCAGACACATGATAATTAACTTTAGCCAAGGTTAATATGAAGAAGAAAATTCTGAAAGCAGCCAGATGTAAGAAAATCATAACCTACAATGGGAAGACTATTAGAATGACTGCAGATCTCTCTGCTGAAACCTTTCAAGCTAGAAGAGGGTGGTCATCGACTTTTAATCTCCTAAAACAAAATAACTTTCAACCCAGGATCCCATAACCAGCTAAACTGAGTTTCATTTATGATGGAGAAATTAAATACTTTAATGAAATTAACACATTGAAGAAATTTGCCATAACTAAACCAGCTATATTCTCAGACCTATTCTTCATAATAAGCAGCACAATAATCTACACCAAAGTAAACTCACTAAGAAATTTTTGATCAAACTCCAACTTCCATAGTGGTGAAAGGATTAAAAATGTCCACTGGACATTCGAAAAACTCAATACCCAAAATTCTACCAGGCTTATCAATATTCTCAATTAATGTGAATGGTATAAATTGTCCTCTAAAGAGGCACAGGCTGGCTTGCTGGATACAAAAACTCAGTGCAGATATCTGTTGTATACAAGAAATTCCTCTTACCTTAAAAGATAAATATAGAGGTGGGGTAAAGGTATAGTCATCTATATTTCAGACAAATGGAAATCAGAAAAAAGCAGGTGTTGCAGTTTTATTCACAGATACAATAGGCTTTAAAACAATAAAAGTAAGGAAAGATAAGGATGGTCACATCATATTTGTTAAGGGTAACACTCAACATGAAGAGATTTCAATTATTAACATTTATGCACCCAACCAGAATGCGCCTCAATTTATAAGAGAGACTGTAACAGACATGAGCAACTTGATTTCCTCCAGCACCATAATAATTTGAGATTTTAGTACTCCTTTGGCAGTGTTGGACAGATCCTCCAATAAGAAACTCAGCAAGGAAATTTTAGACTTAAACTTAACCATTCAGCAATTGGATTTTATAGACATCTATAGGAACATTTAAGCCTAACAAAACTGAATACACATTCTTCTCATCACCCATGGAACATACTCCGAAATTGATCTTGGAGTATGTAGAACATCTTAGGTCACAAGTCCAACCTCAGCACATTTAAAAGAATACAAATTATTCCTTGTATCTTCTCAGACCATCATGGAATAAAAGTTGAACTCAGTAACAACAGGAATCTGCATACTTATACAAAAACATGGAAATTAAAAAAAACTTTATGCTGAATGATAGCTGGGTCATAGACAAGATTAAGAAGAAAATTACCAAATTTTTAGAATAAAATGATAATGAAGACATGAAGTACCAGAACCTCTTGGACACTGCAAAGGCAGTCCTAAGAGGGAAATTTATGGCACTGCAAACCTTCCTCAAGAGAACGGAAAGAGAGGAAGTTAACAACTTAATGCGACATCTCAATGGGAAAAGGAAGAACATTCCAACTCAAACCCAGCAGAAGGACAGAAATACCAAAATCAGGGCAGAATTAAGTGAAATTGAAAGCAAAAGGATTATACAACGTATCAATAAATCTAAAAGTTGGTTTTTTGTAAAGGTCAATAAAATAGATAAACTTTTGGCTATCCTAACCAGGAAAAAAAGAATAAAATCTCTAATTTCATTAATCAGAAATGGCAAAGATGAAATAACAACAGATGCCTCAGAAATTAAAAAAATCCTCAAGGAACATCACAAGAAACTCTATTCTTAGAAATACAAAAATTTGCATGAAATAGACTAATATTTGGAAGCATGCCACCTTCATAGTCTTAGCCAGAATGAAGTAGAAATGTTGAACAGGCCTATATTCAGTTCTGAAATAGCATCAATTATACAAAATCTTACTAAAAAGACAAGCTCAGGACCAGATGGCTTCACATCAGAATTCAACCAAACCTTTAAAGAGCAAGTAGTACCTCTATTACTCAACCTCTTCCAAAATGTAGAAAGAAGGAATACTACCCAACACATTCTATGAAGCACACATCACCTTGATCCCAAAAATAGAAAAAGACTCAACAAGAAAAGAAAATTATAGACCAATATCACTAATGAATATTGATGCAAAAATATTCAACAAGATCCTAGCAAACAGAATTCAGCACCACATCAAACAAATTATATATCATGACCAAATGGGTTTTATCCTAGGGTCTCAAGGCTGGTTCAATATACGTAAATCTATAAATATAATTTATCACATAAACAAAATAAAAAAACAAAGACCATATGATTCTCTCAATTGATGCAGAAAAACCAGCATTCTTTCATGATCAGAAAACTTGAGAAAATTGGAATCGAAGGAACATTTCTTAAACTGAGAGAGAAAGTTGGTATAGACGGGACATTTCTTAAACTGCCCGATATTGGCTGTGGGTAGCAAACCCACAGCCAATATCATATTTAATGGAGTAAAATTGAAAACATTACCACTCAGATCAAGGTTGCCCATTGTCCCTATTGCTTTTCTACATTGCAATGGAAGTCTTAGCCATCACAATTAGGCAAGAAAAGGTGATCAAACGTATCCACGTAGGATCAGGGGAGATCAAAATTTCACTCTTGGCAAATGATATGATTGTATATCTGGAAAACACCAGGGATTCTACTACAAAACTCTTAGAAGTGATGAAGGAATACAGCAGTGTCTCAAGTTACAGAATCAACACTTGTAAATCTGTAGCCTTTATATATACTAACAATAGTCAAGCTGAAAAAACAGTCAAGGACTCTATTCCGTTCACGGTAGTGCCAAAGAAGATGAAATATTTGGGAGTTTAGCTAATAAAGGATGTGAAAGATCTCCATAAACAGAATTATGAAACTCTAAGAAAAGAAAAAGCTGAAGATGTTAACAAATGGAAAAACATATCATGCTTGTGGCTGGAAAGAATCAACATTGTTAAAAATGTCCATATTACCCATAGCAATGTATAATTTTAATGCAATCCCTATTAAAGTACTACTGTCAAACTTTATGATCTTGAAAAAATACTTCATTTTATATGAAATCAGAAAAAACCTCAAATAGCCAAGACATTACTCAGAAATAAAAACAAATCAGGAGGAATCATGCTATCAGACTTCAGATTATGCTATAAATCAATAGTGATCAAACCTCCATGGTACTGGCACAAAAACAAAGAGGTACATATATAAAACAGAATAGAGAACCAAGAGATGAACCCAGATACTTACAAATTTTTAATCTTTGATAAGCCAATAAAAAACATTAAATGGGGAAAAAATTCCCCATTTAACAAATGGTGCTGGGCGAACTGGCTGGTCACCTGTAGAAGACTGAAACTGGACCCATACCTTTCACCATTAACTAAGATAGACTCTCACGGGAGTAAAGATTTAAACTTCAGACATGGAACTATAAAAATACTAGAAGAAAGTGCAGGGAAAATACTTGAAAAAATCAGCCTGGGTGAATATTTTATTAGGAAGACCCCCCCCAGGCAATTGAGGCAGCACCAAAAATACACTACTGGGATCTGATCAAACTAAAAAGCTTCTGCACAGCCAAGAACACAGTAAATAAATCAAGCAGACAGCCCTCAGAATGGGAAAAGATATTTGCAGGTTATGTCTCTGACAAAGGTTTAATAACCAAAATTCACAGAGAACTCCAACATATTACAACAAAAGAACAAGAGATCCTATCTCAGGGTGGACAAGACACTTGAAGAGAAACTTCTTTGAAGAAAGGTGCATGACGTACAGACACATGAAAACATTCTCGTCATCCTTAATCATCAGAGAAATGCAAATCAAAACCACTTAGTGAGATCATCTAATTCCAGTAAGATTAGGCCACATCACAAAATCCCCAAATCATAGATGTCAGCGTGGCTGTGGAGAAAAGGAACAACTCTGCCCTGCTGGTGGGAATGCGAACTAATACGTTCCATTTAGAAAGATGTTTGGAGATCACTTAGGGATCTAAAAATGGACCTGCCATTCAATCCTTCAGTTCCTCTACTTGGTATCTATACAGAATACCAAAAATCACATTATAACAAAGATATTTGCACCAGAATGTTTATTGCAGTCCATTCATAATTGCTAAGTCATGGAAGAAGCCCAAGTACCCATCGAGCCATGAAGGGATTAACAAATTGTTGTATATGTATAGCATGGAATATTATGCAGCCTTAAAAAAGACGGAGACTTTACCTCTTTCATGTTTACATGGATGGAGTTGGAACATAATCTTCTTAGCAAAGCATCTGGAGAATGGAAAAAAAATGACCTAATATTCTTCGCTCTACTATGAAACCAATTTATAACTTTCATAAAAAAGCTATAACCTAGCTACATCCCATGAAGAACGGAAAAGAGGAGAGAGAGGGGTGGGGAGGGAGGAGGTAAGGTGGAGGGAGAGTAATTGGTGGGACCACAGCTATGGTGCATTTTATAAGGGTATATGCTAAATTTATTAAGTGTAGAATATAAATGTCTTAACACAATAACTAAGAAAATTTGGTGAAGGCTATGTTAACCAGTTTGATGAAAATATTTCAAATTGTGGTGATTGGATTAAAGATGGCATCCGAGTAACAGCTTCCCTGCAACTGGGCATGGTGATTCTGGGGAGACAAGACTCCAGGCATCTCTGGCTGGTGGGATCTGCCTATGATCATCCCTTTGAGGATACAGGGAGCCAGCAAGGGACTTCTGGACCCCAGGAGGACAAAAACAGTGGAAAACAGGCAAGTGGCTGCATGTGTTTGATCGACCTAATCACACCGGCAACCATGAGTACAAGCAGCAGTGAGACTGCAAACTGGAAAGGCCTTACCTGTGAACTGTTTTGGTGTTCTTGGACTTGGCACTCAGTTGAACTGCCTTGGGGAGAGCTTGAGCAGGAGTGTAGAGAACATTGGGCATTGTCTGGGGCCCCAGAATGAGCCACTGAGCTGGTCGAAGTAAGCCATTATGCAAGAACTGCTCTGGAAAGCTCTGCCCTCAGGATCCCAGAGCAAGGATCGGGCGGAACAAAGTAACCTAGTGACTGAGCAGCCTAAAGGCGGGGACTGAACTGCCTTACAGCCTTAATCCTTAGGGGCAGAGTGAGGCGGTTTTGGCACACTGGAGCCTTGGGCTGTTGCCCTGGGTAGAGTGCCGTGATGTCACAGCTCATAGCAACCTCAAACTCCTGGGCTTGGCGCCGCCCAGACCTCCATAAGAGCT
>CAUYPK010001953.1:0-86810 GCA_963574355.1 Loris lydekkerianus | reverse complement strand
TAAAGTCCAAGTTGTAGTTGAGACATTCACCTGAGAGGTGTGCTGTGTACACTTACATGTGCCTGTCAGGTGACAACTCCCCACTCCTCCTTCCTCCTCTCCTTCCCCTCCTTCCCCTCCTTCCTCTCTCCCCCGTCCCCTCCTTCCTGTCCCCTTCCTCTCTCCCCCTTCCTCTTCCCTTCCTCTCTCCCCTCTTCCTGTCTTCCTCTTCCCCTCCTCCCCCCCCCCCACTTGAATTTTTCCCTGGTGTGGACTTGCAGTTGTCCATCTGTTGCTTTCATATTACTATTGAGTATATTGGATACTTGCTTTCCCCAAAGCAAATAAAAATACATTATCTATCTAATTTCATTTTTATAATATCTCTTAGAAAGGGATAAAATAACACAGAAGTAAAATAACTTGTCTGGGTTTACGTACAGGTAAATTGTGGAGATGAGAGTCAAACAGATCTCAGTCCAACTGCAAAAAGCAAGTCTAAGTAGTGAGGCAAGAGCACCATTTTGTTTGCATTACATATGATCAATAACACACCTGAATTATAGTAGGGTTAAGAACCTGATAAGGTCCTCATGGGATCCAGACCACCAAAATCTGAGTTTGCTTCACTTTCAAGAGGCAGCCCATCTAACGTCGCCGTGGGGTTCAGGGGCACCCTGTTAGCACGAGAGTAACTGGTTCAGAAACAGCTCCTGTCCTTGGAAACTTCCCCTGTAGCCATTGTACTGTGTTTTCCTTAATCATTGCTCAGAAAGTTCTTGATGCCGTCTGCAGTCTGAGGTTTTTAAGTCTGAGCCATATGTAGAATTACAAAAGGAAGATGAAAACATGTCAGCTAAAATTAAAAAGTCACAGCACTGAGCAAAGGCACACAAGTACCAAAAGGTGTTCAGATGCTCCTTCCCAATGGCATGACAAATATGGTTCAATTTCATTTTTGGAGATTCCAACAACAAAAACATTCTCCCTGATTCAAACACTAAATCCACATCCCTATATGTTCCATAAGGAGATTCAAGTCCCACTCTCTCAATCACCCTAGAGAAGGGCTCCATGGTTGCTATATGTGAACACGGGGTGTCCTGTCTCTGCACTGGAGGGTGTGGATCTCTTGCAGTAGGACTGTTTCCTACACTCAGCAGATGGCCGAGGGGAGTCCTTCAAAGGTGATCATAGCAATTTGATAGGTAGCACTTTTTCTGGATTGAGTTTGCCAACTCAGTTGTTGAACCTCATCTCTCCTCTTTAAGAGTTTCTTGCTTTTATTATTTTCACTGATAATTCTATCTGATGAAAAACTGTTTTTGTTGAAACTTTGCCTTGATTGTTCTGGGAAAGATGTATTTTTAAGCCCATGCGCCAAGCCTCTCTCTGTGTGTCCTGCTCATCTTTGCTGGCCTTCTGAGCTTAGCACTGATAAGTGGTTAGTGGAATCAGTTGCCTAAATTTCCCTGCCTATGAATTTCTCTAATCCCTGAGAAATCAAATCCCAGGGCGTTTGACTCTACATGCAAGCCCTTCTGGTCCATGTTCTGGGGTGGGTCATTTCGGAGAACACCTAAGTGAGTGGCCCTAAAACTCATCTCAGGAGACACCACATGCATTGTTTTGTATGTGTGTGATAAGTTCTGCTCTGAAGTTGGACCCCATTCCTAGTGGCTGAGCTTTCTCCTTTTTCCTGAGTTCATGTCCCCAGACCCACCTTCACCCTGATTTTGCTTCCAACAGTTTCTTTTCTCATTAAAGCTTAAAAGTTTATTGACAGAATGAAGTACATTTCTAATAGTCCTTTCCCCCCAACGTTTATTAGCTTGTGACCCTGGATAAGTACACCAAGCTACCTAAGCTTCAATTCTTTATCCTTAAAATGAGAATCATGTCCACTCCTGGTTCTCAGGGTTATTGGGACAATTGAACAGATTCAGGAACATGCAGTGCCAGGCACTTGTTTTTCTTTGGCTGACAACTGTTATCTCACCTTTCCCCTCTCAGTCTGGAGATCCCCAGCCCCAGCTTTATACCTGGGCCCAATCACTGTTTTGCCCAACTCTTTGATGTGGAATGCGTGAACGCTCGCCTACCCAAACATCTGCACCCCCTTGTCTCACTGCTCCTCACTCCCCAGCACTGTCTTCTCTTCCTTCCTTGTCTCCTCTCGCCCTCTCCCTGAGTGTCTGTTAGGGGGACTGTTTATAGCCCTGACACCCTTTCCTCCCTGTACTGTCCTCCAGGGGCTTGACTGAGCTCCTATCCTTCAACAGTCATACATAGACCTGCCCAAACATAACCAGTGCCCCACCCCAGAGGACAATTCCTGCCTTTAGGCCTTAACAGTCTGGTCATGGCCTTGCCTATCATTCCCACGTCAGATTTGAGGCTTGCAAAGTCATTACTTCGTTCATCCTAAATACGTATTCTGAGGCCCTGGGTTATGCTTTCAGCTCCCCGGGCCTCGTTCCTCTGAGCAAGCAGCTCTGAGAGCCGCAGGCCTTTCGCAATGGTCTCCCAAGGCTGAAAGACTCAGAGCCTCGGCTGTCCCCTTCTGCGGTGTTAGGAGACACGGCTCTCCAAAGTGGGAGGCACTACTTCTACCTAAAAAAGCATGACCACAATGACAGTAGGTGCTTTACCCTTTAGAAATGAAGATGGAAATATGCTCTGTTTTTTTCCTTTCCAACCTCAGGTGTTATTTTATCTCTGATTTTTGTCCTGACAAAAGAGTCTCTCTAATCACTTGTTACCTGTGGTGTGAATTTCTCTTTATTGTATTAATGCTGGGCTGGTGCCATTGATAGGGAAGCTTTTTGTGGAGTCACTCTATCCCTATCCTTTCTCTAATAATCACCACTGTTATATTAGAAAGCACATTTCTGATCATAGTTTGAGAGCTTTTTGTGGAGTCACTCTATCCCTATCCTTTCTCTGTCTAATAATCACTGCTGTTATGTTAGAAAGCACATTTCTGATCATTGTTTGAGAGCATGCTTGAGGAAAGCAAGATAATTTTCTGTCCACTTCAGAGAAAATGGCTTTTAGCTATTCATAATGATTTCACAAACAGCCCAGAGCCAGTGTGAAGGAGAGATTGGAAGGCTGATCCTCTTAACTCACAGATCAGGAACCAGACCTACACACCAATGCACTTACACACACACACCACACACACACTCCTTTCTAGCATTCAGCCTTTATAATTAGGGCTAAATCTTCCATAAGACTCCAGCTTGTAGCTACAGGAGGAATTAATGCCAAGATAATGCTGTGTACTTTGGATCCGCGCAGTAGGAAGTTTTATCTTTGCTGCCTTCCTCGGGATGCTCTGTGACATCACCCATACTAGATTCTGTTTCCTTTTGTGTTAAGACACTTTGGCTTAATTCCAAAGAGTGTCCAAAGACAACAAGCCTTCCCTCCAGTCTACCTGCTGACTGCATAATGTCACTATCAGAAACATTCTTCTCCATGAAAAGCCATCGCCCATTTGGCCCTCAAGATAGCATCCCTCCCAGGTCCAGGTTTCCTTTGATCTTTGATTGCTGAGACTTTTGATTCTTTGTGGTTTGTTCTGATAGGAATTGGCAGCAGTTATGTGTTACCTGCACCTATGAACACTAGTGTGCACATCAAGGGCTGATATCACAAGTCGAGTGAGCACATACCTCCAAGGAAATCTCGAAACTCACCTCAGATGCTGAAGTATTGCCTCACAACCCTGCTGTCTAGAGTTACAGGAATAGTGTATAGTTTCTATAATTCTGCAAAGTCTGGTTCAAACTTTATAAACAAGGAATATACACATCCAAGGGCATGGCATTAACCTCTATATGCCATCTATGATTTATAGAGACCTGCGTTGCAATTCTATTTTTTTTTTTTTTTTTTTTTTTTTGCTTTCCAAATCTATGGTATATAATAAACTATTTCATTTCTCTAAGACTTAGTTTGCTAATTTTCAAAACATAAAAGACATACTAAAACTTATTTTTCAGGATTTCTGTTAAGATTAGGGGAGAGGGAGAGACACAGTACCGAGCCCCTGAAAGAAGATATTAATCTGGGCTGGGGGTGGAAGATGTGCCTAAAAACAGAAGCTGGGAACACATAGAGAAACCTTGATTTGCATCACAAACTGTCTGGGGGCTGGACCTTTGAGGTTGTGTCACATGGAGAACTCGGTTGTACTTTTACTGTTTAAATACTTGAGATTTAGATTAGATCTGTTCTGTTGAACTGATAGCAAAATCTGCCTAGTGAACAGCACTGAGGAAGTCTGCCTACACCACGGTCAGCAGTCCCCACATGCTCCTTCCAAGCAGAGACCCACAGCATGGTCAGCAAGCCCCACGTGCTCCTTCCATACCAAGAACATTCTTTGGTTCAGATGAGAACAATGGAGATCAGAATGTTCTTACTTAGAGGGGAGGAAGAAGAGGTCTGTTTTGCTAGATAGTACAGCATAGACAGTATGTTTCCCATGACCAGGGACACCACACCCAGCTGAGCCCAAGTCCAGGTAACCCCATGACCAGGGAACCCCATGTCCAGCAGTCCCCATGTCCAAGTGACCCCACTCCAAGGTACACCATCCCCAGGGGACCCCAAGCCCAGGGAACTCCATGCCCTGAGGACCCCATTCCCAGGGTACACCACACCCAGCTGACCCCTTGTCCAGTCATCTCATCCCAAGGGACCCCAGCCCTAGGAGACCCCAAGCCCAGGCAACGTCATGCTAAATACATCAATACCTGTCATGGGTTGGGGTGTTTCTCCATATAGATACACTGTGTACATTGTTAGCGGGAAAGAACTTTGATTTAGATGTGAGAAATCAATTTGTCCAAGCCAGGCACCCTTCAAATTCCTACAGGGAAATTATCTGTTGGATGAATTAGCCCAAAGAATTAAAATTAATTTCCCAAACTGCCTTTTGCTCAACTACCAAAAATGTTCCCCTTGATTACACTTTTCTGTAGTGATGGCTTCATCTCAAAGGAACAGAAAACTGCTTTCAGGGGAGCATTCTTTTCAAAGCATCTGATTTATTCCAAGTCAAATGCAAATTGATTTCTCACTACTTCCCTTTCATGGCTTATCAATGATCCTGAGACCCTTCATTAGCCTAGAAAATCAAGAATTAGCCACAAAAGCAAAGGAAGCAGCTTGCTTTCTATTAATAAATTAGGAGGAAGCTCTCAAACCTAGACACCCTTCTTTTTGATCTAACAGCAAAATGTTTACTTTGATATTATTCTACTATAGATGTCCCCATTCTCAGGGGGCTGTCTTGATCAAAAATCTGTGATTTATTAGGAAAGAATGAGTTTCTGAAGGCCAGTGACGATCCTCGTAAGTCTTAATCACTGTCCTCACAATACCCCAGGAATAGTTAAATTAGAGATTTCACGGGCTGTTTCCATTACCTTCAACACCCCACCCCAGAGTTTCCAACTGTGTCATATCTCCTTGAAGGTAATGAAGGTCTAGGCAATTAGATGCTTAAAAGAAACTCTTAAACAAGCCTGAGAAACACCCCAACCCATGACAGGTATTGATGTATTTAGCTAAATGATAGACTCTTCTAGTGAAGGTTTAATCCTCTTACCATTAAGACTTAAGGGAAAAGTATCCCCAGTTCCTCAAACTCAACTCTTCATTAGAATGCATAGTCCAGTCGGAGAAATGCTGAGAATTGTCACTTCATTTTTTAAGGAAACTATTACTAACGGGGGTTTTTAGAGGCAATTTTGGATAATGAAATTCAAACCTTCCAAATTAGGACAGGGTGATTCATTTCCCCTCTATAACATTATAGTGGAAACAAAAAAGGTAACTGTCGAGAAAATGCAAAAAAATTAAATACATGGAAATTCAAGAGCCTAGTACACATACCAACTCCTATCAGCTACCTAAATCTTCTATTATCTAGAGTGAGCGGCAACAGTTCCTTGCCAAGGGACCTTGAGAAGGCACAGGGTCATAAAAGCTAATCTCATGTGACAGATAACATACATCTATAGCTTATGGTGTTAACCCAAGCAGCTATCTGTATCTCCCTGGGAAGATCTTTTGCCTTGTATTTTAAGGTCTTCTTAATTCATCTGTATCCACGGGGAAAATGAAAATTGAACCCCATCAGCCAATAACACTTGCTTTGTTTTCTTCTCCTATAAAGGTGTCCTGAGTTTTCATTTTGACAGCTTAAAACAGAAACTCCATCATTTAAAGGTCAAAGAAGTTGTAGACACTATCCAGGGAGTTCCTGGTCTCCGAGCAAATGACATCTGTGAGTTTAAAGATTCCCAGCAGATTGAACGGACTAATAAATAGACACTCTGTAAACTGCCAAAGAGGACAATTTGCAGGCAGTTCTTGCAAATTGGAAAAAAAAAAAGCAACACAGTTTGAAAGGACTTGCATTTCTGTTGACATATCATAAACACTGAACTTTGAGAAAATCAAAAGCCATGACACATATACTTTCCATAAATTATATTTGCTTTGAAATAAACAGGTTCCACCAAAGCAGCTCCCCAAAAATGCTACATGGGATTTGTTGAAGGTCAGTCACAGCAACCTGGCATTTAGAACCAGGATGAAGAGTGTTGTCACTCTGGTGAAAAAAGCAAAGTGGTGACTGGTACAACACGACTTCTATTCTTAGAGATACAGAACTCTGTCATGTCTCCCTGAGGATAATGAAGGTCAAGGCAATTAGACGCTAAAAGGGAACTCTTAAACAAGCCTTAAACTTTTAAACGAGCCTGAGAAATTGCCAATCTTATAACTCATGGTGGAAAAAGAACGGCAGTGAGCACTCTTTTTCTCTCATTTGGTTCTGCACATAAACAATGACATAGACCTATGCAAAATGATCCCAGTTTCCATGCGTTCTTTGATTCGGTTGAGATTATCGTTATAGCTAGAAAGCGCTGTGAGTAAAAACTGTCTGTCAGGTACTGTGAAAGGTTTGGGAGCTCAGCTTAATTTTATCCTTACAACAATCTATCGGTCTATTTTCACATGAGCAAATAGAGGCTCAGAGACGTTAACTGACTTGTGCAAGAGTTGTTCTTAGTGATCAAGCAGGAAGTGGAACTCAAACTCAAGTCTATCAGAATTTAGAAACTCTAAGGTAGTAGCTCTTCATCTCTGGGATACATTAACAATCAACCAGGGACCAACTAAATAAGAATGATGAGGGTGGAACCCAGGATGTGCAAGTGCAATGCTCCTTAGAATTCTGGAAGCACGTTAGTTCATAGACTACACTTTAAAAATCACCATTATACTATCCTGCTTGTAGGGGCAGCTGGATGTGGTAGGGCACTTCAATAATATGTATTAAGAACCAAATAGCTAGGGCTACCTATTTAGGCTGATTTGCATCAGAAATACATAACTACTCTCCTCAGCTTTCATCCATTTAAAGGACCATCTCTTTGGGTTTTAAAAATTCTATCAATATAGACTGTAGTCAAGCTGCAAAACAGCAAATTTTTGAACATTTCTCTACAAAGTTATTGAAAATATTAAGATAAAAGAAATATTCCTAAAATAGACTTCATTATACTAAGCCAAGAAAGGAAGGTATTAGCAATTTAGGATGGTTTGGAACAGGGAAGGGGTATAAGCGGCCACTGGAAAGCAGAACTAAATTTTGATGCCTGTTTAACTTTCCTTCTGCATTTAAGGCCCCCTGATTTGTTACCAACCACTTTCTAGATTTCTCTAATCCGTCTCCCGTGGCCAGATCTGACCTGACTCCCTCTTCCTCCCATCTCCTTGTTTTAAATGAGGTCTGGTTTTACTTAGATGAATTAAATGTCACTATATTTGTTTCTGTGAATTGTTCCAGCAAAAATTACAGCATTGATGTCTGACTTTAAATGTCTGTAAGACTGTCTGCCTCTCTGGACTATTTATAGCTGTCTTATAAAAGGTCTAATAAATGTTTTTAGATTGCTATTGGTTTGTTTTTCCTTGGCAAAACCTCAGAATTGGTATGCTTCAAAGGATCAACTGGAAATACCTACGGTATTGTTATTTCGACAGAAGTTGTACACGTCTATCATAAAACCTTAGAGAAGATAAAGGCATGAATAGAAGAAACAGGAGCTAGGAAAATAATGAAACCAAACAGACAGGGCCACAATGAACATTTTGTTATATATCATTCTGTCTTTTCTCCATGTTTACGTATATTTAAACTTTAAAAAGTGTTGCTTTATAATCTTCTTTTTATATTCCTTACACAAAATGTTCAAACATATTTTCTTGTCATTCTTTTACTCCATCACTTCTAATGGCTACAGAGTAATTATACGTTTGTACTATTATCTAGGAAACTAATTCCACATTTATAACATGCCTTGGTGACAGCCAAATTTTATCACTACAAATATCTGTCCAGAGTAGTCATGTCATTGTGGTTATCTATGATAATTTCTTTAGAATGAATTTTTACAAATGCAATTGCTGGATCGGAGGGCATACCAAATTTATAGACGATTGTCAAATAGAGCTTACCCCTCCAGAAATACAGTACAATCAGTGTACGTTGACCTCTCAAGATACTGTAATTAGTCAAAATAATAGAGCTGGTCAACTTAAGGGCTGGCCTCCTGTAATGATTCATCATGTGGTGCATGTTCCGTCTATGAAAATTAGGTCGACTTAAGAAGTTGGCCAATGTCAGGAGATGGTCAACTGTGGAGCTTCTACTGTAGTTCAAAGTCAGTGTATATCTTTGAATGCATTTTTTAAAATGAAAATATCATAGGGTGGTGCCTGTGGCTCAAAGGAGTAGGGCGCCAGCCCCATATGCCAGAGGTGGCAGGTTCAAACCCAGCCCCAGGCCAGAAACTGCAAAAAAAAAAAAAAAAAAAAAAAGAAAATGAAAATATAATAACTTGTACTAATATTGGAGAAGTCACACATCTAGTGATTTAGTTATAGATTTAGTATACTTAATTAAACACTCTTTAATGCAAGGCACAATTTTAAAAAGATTTAGATTTACAGAGGGTTCTGTAATGTAGTTATATACGTGCAATTGTTACATTGAGGTCTAGAAGCAGTTGTAAGAAAGCTACTGAGCAAACACAAACAGTATGACTTCTTTGTTTTGTTAACTATAAACTGGCAGCTGTGAAAGGGGAAAGAGAAGATAAATGTAAAGAATTGAGAACTAGCATTTGGAGGACTGTGGACCCTGACGTTTTTATGGTTCTACGAGTGTGATTCTCTTACTAGGACTGAAATTGCCTTGAGGAGAAATATCATCTTCATGTTCAATTATTTATTCTTCCTTCTCTCAAAGTGGAATTAGTAAGTTCTAGCTGCTTACTATATACAGAGAGGTCAGGAAGACAAGTGTGACCCCTTTTTCATGGAGGTCTAAATCTATTTCATGGCCAATCCAATCAACCAAAATAACCAGTTTACGACAGGAACATCATTGGGTATTGGAAAAGGGTGTGGCAAACTTTTCTGTAAGCAGCCAAAGAAGATAATATTCAGGATAGTAAATATTTTAGCCTGTGTTGACCACAGGTTCTTCATACCTAGTCAACTCTGCAAGTTTGCATCATGTAAGGAAGAGTTTTCTTCATTTATTATGCACATGGGGGCATCACAGGAAAGAAAAGGGAATACTCAAGAGACTGGTGATATGTGAAAGCTCATTATACCTTCCCCATAAGGAAGAAGGAAGGGGAGGTAGGCAACTTATGGGGTGTAAATGATTTGGGGGAAAGAAGAATGGCTCTTAGAAAAACAAGTGACAGTCTGTGACAAAGAAGGTCTGCATGTGGCCTGGACTTCCAGTCATCTCTCCTGTGATGCCTGTTAATCTTCAGTTAAGGAAACGTCAGAAAAGATCAATGACATTGAGCTTTCTTTGGAGGACCTGTCCCTAGACAGATAAGAGGACATCAGAGAAACATTCTGCCAGTTTCCCCTGTCCCAGTGTGCCCTCAGCTCAGAGTAATCAGCACACTACAGGGGCATATTTGGGGGTTGACATTTCCCAAATACCTTTAGTGGCAGTAAACTATGAACTGCTTATGTTCCAATAAGTATTTGCAAAAACAACCTGAGATTTGGCTCTCAGGCTACAGCTTTCTGATTCTCATGCTAGTAGAAAGGAAAGACACAGTGAAGGTCTCTACCTGTCTTGGAACAGTGAAAGAGAGGTTGTAGGAGACACTTCAGAGAGGTGGACAGAGGTTGGGTGTGCACAGTCTGTGTACAATACAGATTATGCAAATTACTCTAATTGCAATACGAAGACACCCAAGAGCTTAAAACTAAGAGTGGCATGTCTCATTTTGTTTTCTTTTGGTTGTTGTTGTTGTTTTAAAGGACAACAGGTTGAAGTACAGCCAGGGGAAAAATAGGAGACCTTTTACAACACTGTTGCTATGGTCCACTGAAGGAAGGCATGGCCCATTGAAGACATGGAGGTTTTGACAAGAATGAGAAGTGGTTAGAGTTAAGACCTATTGTAATGTAAGGACTTGCTAAACTTAATAGTTTCCATGATAGGAGTAAGAAAGAGTGATTAGGGCATATTCTTGTGTATGGGAGGTATTTTAACAATTTAAACTGAATTTTTTTGTTGTTGCTGTTCATGCAACCAAAAATGTCCCTCTTTAACACAAGCAGATGAAAATATTATGGAAACAATATCAGGTAGCTTATTGCATCCCATATGGAGAGGGAGAACTTGATTTGAGTAGAAGCAAAAGGCAAGAAAAAATGAAAATCTTGTCAGAGACCACCTTCTGAAGAGCTATGACTCCTGCCTTTCTCCCTGGACACTTAGATGTGCCCCAGCTCACCAGGGGCCTCTTGCCTCCCAGTAACTGCCTTAAACAATAGGATACAGCACCTTCATGTCATTTCCTCAAGGTGCAGCTTTGTTTGCAAAGTTCTGATCAGTCACTCCTAGGTAACGTGCTCCAGCTTTAGGGTAAAAAATACCCTCGTCAGAGGTGGCTTTTGCCACGTCCACTGGCATCATCCTCATTCCAGCTGGGCTCATTTCATACCTGGATGTCGAAATAGCTTCCTGGTTTACCTCCCGCCATCTCCTACATTTCTCCAAGCAATTTTCCAGTGGACAGCTATGTGATCTTTTTAAAATGAGAAAGATAGTATTATGTAATGCCCTTCGTGAAGACACTTCGATAGCTTTTATTGTTCTTGGGAGAAAGATTCAGATCTGTCATTCTGCCTATGAGATATTTCAGCCTGTGGCTGGGCCTCTCTTTCTAGCCTCAACTCTGCCCAGTTCCCACCCCTGCCCACTTATGGGTCTTTGGAAAGAATGGCCTATATGTCTTTTAGTCACAGAGCCTTCACGAATACTGTTTGTTTCCTCCACCTGGAGAGCAGTTTTTTCTCTGTCCTCATTTAGTTGCCTCCTATTTCTCTTTTAGATTATAGTTTGGACATCTTTGTTCCCAAGCCTGGGTAAGACCCAATGTGATGAGGCATCAGAGGAGAGAAATGTATATAAATGAAGGGTTAAAGGAGGACTATCAATAAAGAGAGCTTCTGCCTGTATTTCATTTATTCCCCAAAAAAACATTTTGAGATAAATAAACAATTGTTCCCATGTTTTAAATACATGCATTGAAGTTTAAATACGCACGTAGCTAAGAGGTAGTGGAACCATAACCAGCATCCCCATCGTCAGTCTCGATGCTCCTACCCTTCGCGCGTCCTGCTGTGGGATGACTTTGTGGAGCTCGGGCTGTACCATGCGAGCAGGTTTAGAACCATCATTCTGAATGACAGAGGCAAGAGAAGAGTTAAAACAAAAACAAAACTGCTTTGTAAACCAGGCTAAACCAGGTGACAGATCAAGAAAGCCTGAATTTAATGATAAAATGCAGATGGGTTCCTGTAATGATAAGTTCTTATGCTAAGTAGGAATTAAAATTAATGAGGAACAGGGACACAGCAGCCAAACTACGCCTATGAATAGTGACAGCCTTAACAACCAAATAGTAACTGTGCCTCAAACAAAACAGGAGGGAGACCAGGGTCTGAGGTGAGTGACAGCACTCTCACCTAAGGCGAGGAGTGGAAAGCTTTCTTACAATTTGAATGTCAGGTCCTTGGCCAAGCTTTTTTTTTTTTTTTTTTCATTAAATCATAAACAGGTAAATCATGTATACATTAATGCATTTATGGGGTACAGTGTGCTGATTTCGTATAAATGTCTTAACACGTTCATTAAGTAAATGAGGTGAGGGAAATATTGGCCAAACTTTCTATGATGCCTTTCCCCATACCAACACTATCTTGCTTCCTCAATGACTATTATTACTGTTACCAATTGACCTTTCCTACTTATCCCTAAAAGTATGTGGGACTAGCACAGTAGGAACTCAGTTTACAAATTAAAAAACTAGAATGAAGCTATAACCCAATTATAGCCCAAGAAGAAGGGGAAAAGGGAGAGGGAGGGGAGGGAGGGGACGGGATTAGTGGAGGGAGGGTGATTGGTGGGACCACACCTACAGTGCATCTTACAAGGGTGCATGTGAAATTTAATAAATGTAGAATATAGATGTCTTAACACAATAACTAAGAAAATGCCGTGAAGGTTAACCAGTTTGATGAGAATATTTCAAATTGTATATAAAACCAGCACATTGTACCCCATGATTGCATTGATGTGCATAGGTATGATTTAATAATTAATAAAAAAACTAGAATGAAATTAATCAGAAACAGATTCTCCAATGGAAAATTGAGAGACTGTTGGAGAAGTGCTTTCTTTATACAACAAAGAGAAATTGAACCACCGACAACAGAGTTTAGGGGAATATTGGATTTCATGATAGACTAACCCAGATCTAGCTCAAAGGAACAATCTTTGAGTGGGTCAGCAACCAAGATGGGGATAGGCAGGCTGATTCTCAAGATAAGAACAAGAAAGACCATTTTAGAACATTTTAGTGCAACATTTACACACAATTTAAGATAAAGAATAAGTATGATGATCACCTCAGGAATTTCTTTAACCTCTTAACTTTGTGAAGATTCTCAGTTTTCCTTCCCTTAGGCTGGTTCTTCAGAGTTAAATAGTAATAAAAATTTTAAACATCGTTGAATGTGTGAGTATGTGTGTATATGAGTGTGTGTGTAAGCACAAATGTGTTGAGAACTAGGAACAGGTGATTTCCCAAGTGGTCACAGTTGTGAATAAGAAAGGGGCTTTGAAAACTAGTGAAAGGGCAGAGAGATAGCCTTGGGGTCTTAGTGGGAGGGAACAGGGATACCCTTTTTATTGTTGTTTGAACCTACTGAGAAAAATCTATAGGGAACCACATTGGAATGTTCTTTGAAAGGCTTAACACATTAACTGCCAGGTGGGTTGTCTTTAACTTACATTTAGTTTTGACCCCAGGGCACTGTGAAGCCTATGTAACTCACATGTCTCTTCACTTATCTCTACCTAATAAATCATGGCCCCAAGAAAACAAAACACTTTTTTCTAGTGTGGCAGTCAGGAAGGTAAAGCACAAAGCTCTGATATTTCAGAGGGTGACACTGAGTTCTTGTGGCATTCAGATTTAAGTCATAATCATTGAGTAATTACTATGTGCCTGGCACAGTAGAAGGTGGCTTCTCATTCATTATCTCAGAGAAACCTCATAGTAACTTGGTGACACAGGGATCATCACCCCATTTCAAGAATGAAGACACAGAATTTCAAAGAAAAGTTATTGGGGAGTTGAGGACAGGCCTGGAACTGGAGTCTGCCTCCCCATTTGGGTTTCTCTATGGTACAAAGCAAAACAAAACATACCAAAAGTCCCATTATTTTAGACTATTTCTAGTTAAGAGACTAATTGATTGTTAAGCCAGATAACTTGGAATTATAATTGACATTATTGAGCTACAATCTTGACATCCCCAAACATGCAGAGACATAATCGTGGTCTTTAAATTTCTTCTACTTTGTAAAATACAGCCATGTTCTGGGCAAAGAAGGATTTATAATTAAGATGTAGTTATTATGTAAGGAAAACCTGGCCTAGAAACAGGGTCTTCTAGCAAGGCTATAAATGAATTTCTTCCCAGCTTTAAATGTCAGCTTAGTTGTTTACTCATAATATACAGAGGGTGTAAAAAATTATTAATATGCGAGTACACACAATTAGGCCACATTGCTTGCATTTAAAAGACAAAATATAAGTTGTCCCTCACAAAGGAAGTACACAGTACATGAAGACACATTTTAAGAAAGGAAAAACTGTATTAAAATTGAAATACGCAATGTATGCATATAAACCTTTGTTATTTTATACAGGCTGGCCATAAAGTTGATGTGCAATTTCACAGGAACTTTATGGCCACCCTGTATGTGGCATCTTGTTTCTCTTGTAATTGCAGAAGTCCAACGGGACATGAGTATTTCGATATTAATAACAGTCTTTTTCCTTTCCTAAAATATGTGTACATTTTTTGTATACACCCTCTGTATTATAATCCCTTTTCTATAATATGTTGGTGCAAAACTTTCTTAAATTCACTCAGGAGGATAAACTGTGAAGTTGTATCAGGAAAGGGGTAAAACCCTCAGTCACCAGCACTTGGATAGGGATTGGGAGGGAGAGAGAGAAGACGTGTAAGTCCCCCGAAGGTCTGCTCTGGGGAGGAGAAGAGAATGCCAAGGACTTGTCAGCAAAGGAGAGACTGAAGCTGGGGCATCGGGGAGTATCTGGAGAAGTACAAGCAGTTACCAAAAAGTTCTGTCTGGGTGAATCAGGAGGCCCATGGTCTGAATCAAGAGCTCTGCTTACTCGGGTCTAAATGTCTTGGGAGGATTCCAGGATAGATAAGGTTCCAGCATAATTTTAAGGCAAGAAGTTGTGGAACAGGTTTTGAGCAAGATAACAAAATAGACTTATTTTTGGCAGGGGTGGTGGTGGTGGTGGTGGTTGTCCTGACTTATTTGTACCCCTCTCTCTCTTTCCTGCTCAGCACCCAAAGCCCACCCACATATACATCTGCTTGCACCTTCACCAGCTATGCTCGTCCTCACCTATTGCACAGCTGTGCGGGCGCCTGCCTCCCTTCCCCTGGGAACTCCACCAAGCCTGTCTTCAAGGGCATTGATCTGTTAGAGGAAATAGGACATCTTCTCGACTCTCTACCCCATCAATTCTCACATTTCCGTCAAAACTTATCTCACCGAATAGTTGCCGGGAAAGTGACTTGAGACTGATGACTTCATGTAGTATGGGCTATAGGTACATGGTAAAAAAGAGAACAAAAAGGTACTTGCTAACCTCGAAGGCTATAGACAAAGACTTTTTATTAAACCATTTTTTTGTGGTGCATCTCAAAGTATGCAAGGTAGACAGTTCATATTCATGTGTTATGTTAAGCGAAGCGACAGACGAGATCAGATTTTATCAGGACTGTAAAGCCTTAACTATCGTGTTGTACCCTCCACATGCAATGAAAAGCTTCCTATCCATGACAGTACTTTAGCTAGTAAACAGCTCAACTCAAGAAGACGTGACAACATGGCAGGCGACTTGCTTCAAAATCTGGGAGTCTGACTGAGGCCCTTGTGCGTATGAGAAACAGGGACAAATGTGCCCAATGCTCATTTGTTTTGTTGCAAATGTTTCCTGCTGTGTTTACAGCCCATGTGATATGTGCTGTATTAGTATAGGTTTCTGCCTGAAAATCTGAAGGCTAAAAGCAGATCCTACCGGTCAAAGCAGATTCAGATTTTTTTTTTTTTTTAAATGTATGAGCTTAATACAATGAGAAAGATATGAAAAAAGTAACAATGACGACAGAGCTTACTGAGTCCTCTAACTTCCTCTCTCTGAGCCTCATGAGATGAAGTAAATCAAGGAGTTTCTCAGTGGTTTCCTAAGTGACTGTACATTTTTTTTTTCTTAAACTTTTCTTTTCCCTTTCCTTCCCTTCCCTTTCCTTTCTTCTCTTTTTTCTCCTTCCTTCTCTCCTTCCTTCCTTCCTTCCTTCCTTCCTTCCTTCCTTCCTTCCTTCCTTCTATCTTCCTCCCTCCCTCTCTCCCTTCCTCCCCACTTCCTCCCTCCCTTACTACTTTTTTTTTTTTTTTGACAGATTCTCACTCTGTCACCCCATTCTAGAGTGCTGTGACATCGTAGCTCACAGCAATCTCAAACTCCTGGGCTCAAGAGAGTCTCTTGCCTTAGCCTCCTAAATAGCTGGTATTACAGGCATCCACCACACCCCACTAATTTTTTCTTTTTTCTTTTTTTTTTTTTTTTAAGCAGAGATGGGGTCTCATTCTTGCTCAGGCTGGTCTTGAACTCCTGATCTCAAGCAATCCACCTGCTCCGGCCTCCCAGAGTGCTGGGATTATAGGCTTTGGACATTGTAAGGAACTTTGATGGCATTCTGAGGAAACGATTCACTATCCCTACTGTGCATTGCCTCTTCATTGAGTCCAATCTGTTGACATAACTCTATGTCACGGCAATAGAAACTCTGTGCTTTTTCTGTCATTCATTACCTGGAAAAACAGACCTTCCCTAATTCAGCATTTAACTTTGAACTTTATAGTTCACAATTTTGTCATTAGAACCGATCTAATTTTCACTCCCAATTTATAAAAAAAAAAAAAAAAGGAATTTTGAGGCTAATGATATAGCCATTATCATTTTATAGTCAGCAACATGCAAAAAGAGAAAAAGTAGGGAGAATGTTGCAAACGCTTTCTCATGGAACAGTTGGTGGTGGTAAGATGATTATGGAAACATTAAGATACATTTAAGGGTAATTATTTCTTAAGGATAAGTTTTAATTCTAAAAAATAGAAATGATAAACACAAGTAAGTGCTATCCTCTGCCTTTTAATGGCATTGACTTGCAAAAGTATTCAAATTAACACAGTATATTAAGGAAGAAATTGGTAAACATTTATTTTGTCCAGCGATTTTGGCGAAATTTACTTCATAAACTTCTTTCCTCATCGTACATGGGCTGGGAAATGAACAGGATTCATTTTGGTTATCATTCATTATTTAGCATAAAGACAATCATCTTTTTAAAAGAGTACTATGTATCATTACATGGTTGGAGATTCAAAAACCAAGTAAAGTGTTAAACTTAAGCAAGATCTGAATGCTTGTCTCTGGATAAAGTGAGATTAGTATTCACAATAACGATCAGAGGACATGGTGAGTTCAGGGCAGAATTCTCACAGTTGTAACTTGTGTCTCTGAAATGGTCACATTATTCAGCAACAAATTTTTCATACACTCAAATTAGTTCACTCGTAACTTGTATTAATTAAAAATGTGTTCCCTAATTAGCATATGTTGGAAGGTGTTTTAAAAGTGGCTTGTTTATAGCAGTTGCTAGTATTACTGGAATTCACAGTGATGCCAGCAGAATGCCACTTCAAATGAAAACTTTTTTCTTTTGGCAGTGGAAAAAAAGCAGAGGCACACAGTGGCTGGTGATTTATGAACGATGTTTTCTAACTCTCCCACTCCCACGATGTGTGTGGTTCCCTTGAAGGAATTGAGTTTAGACCATTTAACAAGAAAACAACTCTGTCCCCAAATCTGCTTGTTAATTTAAGATTCTATGGGTCTTTGATTATCATTGGTCGCCTTCTCATGTCTCATATGATAGGAGGCTTCAGGGCGAAAGTGAGACTCAGATCTCCACAGCAGCTTCTTTTGTTTGTGAAGCGTCATTCAGTGACAAATCAGACAGGACACTCCAATGAATGGTGGATGCTCTGGACAAAATCTGTGGAAACATTTTACGGTCAACATTCCAGTAAGCAATTTGGCAGCCCTGGGTCACATCGTGAAATTATGCCATTGTGTCCCCCAAACACAGTTTTGTGCTGACAAAGGAGAGGACAGTAACAGCTGAAAACAGATCTGGAGAATGAGTGGGTAAGGTGACCGATAAGCAGAAAGGGATGGGAGAGAAACCCGTACATACCTTCTAGGGGTTTTCAGCAGTAAGCAGAGTCCATCCTTGTGAATGGTCCACTAAACAAAGGGTTTATTGTAAAACAGGCCCAGATCCCTGGAGGAAAAGAAAAATGATTCTTTTTCACTGAAGGGAGGTTAACTCTTTCTTCCTTTTTGAGGCCTGGAAGACGCTCAGTGAATACAGTGATTAATTTCTCTGTTGGCTCCATGGGTCTCCAGGTCACGATGCATTTTCTATGCCGTGGAGTGGCAGGATCCCCCTTGTCTAACGTTCCCAGTTTCACTCTTTATCCCATCTAGCAGAGACAGACAATGTAGAACCCATATTCTAACAATTACCTGACCATTAAAATTAGGCTGCAGTTACTAAATACCATTTTGACATTGCATTCAACTTTACGTTCAGATTTGAGCTGGGAAATCCACTGGCTTGCACCATGGATTAGCCACAATAAGATCCAAGAATTGTATGTTCTATGTGGATCTTTTCAAGACCAAATAAATGTGCAGGGAGAAAAAGTATTTTTTGGCCTAGGATGGGTGTGAAAGTGTCAGGAAAACCCATTAGAGCTGGAAAGAAGGTCTGAAGGTAGCAGGCTCCCTTTAAGAGGGAAACATGATTAGCAACTTTGGCAAAATTTCGGCTTCTATTCAGAGGGAAAGAGAAGAGCTGCCAGTGTCCAAAAACAAAAAAAAAGAAAAAGAAAAAAACATGATGGATGATAGGAAACAAAAGCAGAAGCGATTTTACACCTCATTGAAAGCTTACCTGGGAGTGGTTTTAACTCCTCTGGGGTAAAGAAACTTTTTTTTTTTTTCTTTCAAAACTAAAGGTGGAGCTAAGGGGAAAACAGTTTAGTATGAAGTAGGTGCCCCTGTCAGTTCTCTTCTGTCCTGGGAAGTACGGGAGGAAGGAAGACCTCCAAGGAAGAGGGAGAGGGAAGCCAGGTACTGAAGATAGCAACCAACACGTAAGTTACCCTATCATACGAGGTAGAAACTCTTTCTTGAATCCTTCTTGTAAGAAAACCCATCTGATTTAAACAGAAAGCTTGTAACACTGCCGGACACGTATCTGAATCCTAGTTTGTCTTTTTCTATTACAGATCCTGTCATTTTCTAAATGCCCTCATACAGAAAAAGTCTGCACAAATAAAGCCCACGTTTTTCCTTTTTTAAAAAATGCCAGATCAGAAAAGGTAGAGAGGCATCATGTGGGATAATAACAGTGTTTACTCAAGCTCATGTATACGTAAAAAAAAAAAAAATGTTATTTTCTCTAATTTCGTATTTTGTTCCTGTAGGAACAGAGCTGAATTCTCAACTGAAATGAGCAATCCATATTGCCTGCCTGTAACGTTCGGATGAAGCCTTAGCTATTTTAGATGGCATAACACTGCTCCAAATTGGGCAAATTGCTATAAAGATACAAAGATGGAAATCAAGGACTGAAACTAAGGTGTGTTTCATGCATTTTTTTTTTTTTTTCTTTTTTAGATTTGAACTGAAAAGTTAAACCAAGAAACAGCAACACACCTGGAGTTATTACCGCCACAAAACTCCCCTGGATGCTCCAAGGATGAAAGAAAGGATGAGCTATTACGGCAGCAGCTACAGGATCGTCAACGTGGACCCCCAGTACCCGGGGTACCCCCCAGAGCACGTCACAACCGAGAAGAGGAGGGCGCGGCGGCGCCTGCTGCACAAGGACGGCAGCTGCAACGTGTACTTCAAGCACCTTTTTGGAGAATGGGGCAGCTACGTGGTTGACATCTTCACCACCCTGGTGGACACCAAGTGGCGCCACATGTTCGTCATCTTCTCTTTGTCTTACATCCTCTCCTGGATGGTCTTCGGCTCCATCTTCTGGCTCATCGCCTTTCACCACGGGGACCTGCTGCACGACCCGGGCATCACCCCCTGCGTGGACAACGTCCACTCCTTCACCGCGGCCTTCCTCTTCTCGCTGGAGACCCAGACCACCATCGGCTACGGCTACCGCTGTGTCACCGAGGAGTGCTCAGTGGCGGTGCTCACGGTCATCCTCCAGTCCATCCTGAGCTGCATCATCAACACCTTCATCATCGGAGCCGCGCTGGCCAAGATGGCCACGGCCCGCAAGCGCGCGCAGACCATCCGCTTCAGCTACTTCGCGCTCGTCGGGATGCGCGACGGGAGGCTCTGCCTCATGTGGCGCATCGGCGACTTCCGGCCCAACCACGTGGTGGAAGGGACCGTCAGGGCCCAGCTGCTCCGATACACCGAGGACAGCGAAGGCAGGATGACCATGGCGTTTAAAGATCTCAAGTTAGTCAATGACCAGATCATCCTGGTCACGCCGGTGACCATCGTCCACGAAATCGACCACGAGAGCCCCCTGTATGCCCTTGACCGCAAAGCGGTGGCCAAGGATAACTTCGAGATCTTGGTGACCTTCATCTACACCGGGGATTCCACGGGGACGTCCCACCAGTCCAGGAGCTCCTACGTCCCTCGGGAGATCCTCTGGGGACACAGGTTTCACGACGTCCTGGAGGTGAAGAGGAAGTATTACAAGGTGAACTGCCTGGAGTTCGAGGGCAGCACGGAGGTCTACGCGCCCTTCTGCAGCGCCAAGCAGCTGGACTGGAAAGACCAGCAGCTCCACGGCGCGCAGAAGCCGCCCCCCGTCCGAGCATCCTGCGCCACCGACGCCAAGGTCAGGCGAAGGTCGTTCAGCGCAGTGGCCATTGTCAGCAGCTGCGAAAACCCAGAGGAAAACCCCACGTCTGCCGCGGACGAGCCTAAGGAGCCACCTTATCAGAAAGCTCTTCTCACGTTAAACAGAATCTCCGTAGAATCCCAAATGTAGCCCCACGTCACAATTACGAGGCTATCACTTCATCATTTTTCCCTCCAGCCTTAAGGCAAGTAGTTGTAAGCATGGCTTGTAAAAAATGTCCTAGCTATGCTTTATGGTGATGGTGGGTAAGCTGAGTAGGTTACACTTGGTGAAGGATAACTTAATAATGATCTGAAATATGGAAAATCCTCTTGCTAGCCCATTTTGAATTAAGAATGCTATTGATTGGCTCGGTGCCCATAGCACAGTGGCTAAGTCGTCAGCCACATACACGGAGGCTGGGGGTTTGAACCCAGCCGTGGCCAGCTGCACAATGACAACTACAATTAAAAAAAAAAAGTAGCCAGATGTTGTGGCAGGTGCCTGTAGTCCCAGCTACTAGGGAGGCTGAGGTAAGAGAATCCCCTAAGCCCAGGAGTTTGAGTTTGCTGTGAGCTCTGATGCCATAGCACTCTACCCAGAGGGACAAAGTAAGACTCTGTCCCCCCCACAAAAAAAAGGAATGCCATTGATTCATTAAAATTCATTTCCTTTTATTATCTCATATATTCTTGCCTTTCGTTGGAGGTACAGTGTTTAGGAATGGGGATAAAGGCTGAAATGAGCGCTGGAATTAATAAAAAGTAGGAAAACAAGTAAGCAAGCTTGAATAATTACATTTTAAAATATATTAAAATTGACAATGAGTGATTTCCTATGAAAAAATCATATTGTCTAACCAAGAGATACACAATGTGCATCCAGAAAAAAACTGTACTGCTGAGCTGAGTAGCCGTGAAAGTAGCTTCCCAGCTTGAGTGACTGTGTTTGTACGTAGTGTCATCAGGCAGAGGTACGGGGACAACAAATCAATAATGCCACCAGGTGCCCAGCCACTTGGGGAAGTAGTGATCAATGAGTGCTAGCAGCTATTTTTTTCTCTAACTGATAAGGCGGAGAACAAATTGAGATCATTATTTAGAGCAGTCGTCCTCTTACATACCCTGGTTGACACACCCCCCCCCCCCCCAGCAGAAAAGTGAGGCAACCATGACTTTTCTAGGTTCTCTGATAAGGGGACTTCTATGCCCACCTCCTGCCTTTCTCAAGGGCGTGATGAAGGGATGGGATCATATAGCTAAGGTGAAGGGAGGGTTAGCAGCTATAAAAACTCCCCGTGTCCCGAAAGACTGCAACTTCGGCTGCCACATAAGACACTGAACCTTTAGGAGGGGGTGTGGAGAGGGAAGTATTTATCCGTGCCTGGTAACAGTTAGGTATGTGTCCTGTCTTGGTCACATGACAAGATATAAATGACTCCAGTCAAGGCTTTTAAGAAATGCTTTCACTGAAATTGGGACAATCATTTAAATGAATGCTTTTGAGAAATGTAATATAATCAAGATGATTTTAAGGCACATTCATTGGATAATATGAATGGTATGATGTTGCTTGAATTTTAGAACAGGAGAAAAATTTGCGTATTCTATTTCTGTGTTAAAAAATGTTAATCATGATTACATTGAGCACACATCCAATTTACCAAGGAGTAAAAGAGTCACTTTAAGCTTTGTAAATCAAAGAGTCATTAGCTACATTCAGAATTACTTGTGCGTTTTGTTTTTACTTTGTTGATGGGCTGCCATAAGAACGTGCCACAGTTTTGTTTGTTTCTTTTATTTAAGTACATGTATATACACACACACACACACACACACACACACAGAGTTTTTGCTTTTCTGAAAAATCAATCTCTCTCATTTAACTAAACTACACAAGTAGACCAAATGAAATCAGCTGGTCCATGATTTCCAATCAAGGTAAAATTTAGGAAAGTGTTTTTCTTTTCCTTCTTTCTTTCCATTTTTTTATTTTTTCTCCTTCCTTTTCTTCTATTTTTTTTCTCTCTCTCATCAAGGAGCCATAAGGTTACTTGTTAAATGTGCATGTCTAAATCCTTAATTCCAGTTATTTTATGGAGAAGAGATTTGTTTGGTCACAAGTCACGATTGCTGTCCTGCTGAGGGATTCAAACCTTATTTTTAAAAATCACACACACACACCTTGTAAATTTAGGTTTTACAGTAGCAGTTCCTAGGCTAAATGAGAGTACTGTCATCTCTTTAGTAGAAAACAACCACCGTGACAACAAACACAAGTGCTTTAAAAAAATGGTTTTTTAGCTTGTTTCGTCCACCTCTGGTTTCATTTGACTTTGCTTTGCCTCCTGGACTCTGCCTCTTCCCTGAGGCTTGCCTGGTCAATATCAGAATAGGGCAATCAGTGTCTAATTAAATACATTCCTTGTACTATATGGATTGACAATCAAACCCTCTTATCCAAAATAGAATGTGAAGTCAGAATTTCCATGCAATGTTTTTCTCTAATTTCTGTGTAGATTTATAACGTGTTTTGACAACCTCAATGAGTTACTTAATAATAAAGATCTTAAAATGATGCAAGAATGTGTGTATATGCCTCTATTCCCAATGGTATAAATTCTGTTTGCTGGTACAGTGAACATCAGGTACAGTGTACTAAAAACTGTGACTGTTTCTCATATAACCAGAGCACAGGCAGCATTGTAATCCATTTCTATGGATTACAATCCATTTCTATGGATTATAGCTTGTAAAACAGGAATACCTGACAAAACAATTAGGTATTCTGTAACATCACAAGAAGGCTTTGTGTACAATGGCATTTCAAGTTTCAAATGCTCTGTCAGCGATGAGAAATAGGCTGAATATTATTTTTTCTTATGCCATCTGTCTTCTCTCTGAAAATGAAATTGTTGAATGAAGTTAAATAGACCGAAAATTAAGCGTGGCATCAAGGCATTACTCCACCTTTAGGAATGAATAATCCCAGGAAGAGAGAAGAAAATATTATTTTCATGTGCCGCCAGTTCATCACGCTCTGACAGGTGCTCATTTCACTCAGATACATTTAATTCTTACATCAAAAGAGTAAGGTGGAGATTTTTCATTTCCATTTCATCGAACATGTCTGTTGACAACTTCCCGAAAATTCCTGATTTAGACAATGATGGGCTCAAGTGTAAAAGAAAAAGTATCCAATGTACTCAGTCTTACTATGAAACCAATTTATACCTTTCATTATATAGCCCAAGAAGACGGGTAAAGGGGAGTGGGAGGGGTGGGGAAGGGGGAGGATGGGTGGAGGGAGGGTGATTGGTGGGACCACACTTAGGGTGCATCTTACAAGGGTACATGTGAAATTTACTAGGTGCAGAATATAAATGTCTTAACACAATAACTAAGAAAATGCCGTGAAGGCTACGTTAACCAGTTTGATGTAAACGTTTTCAAATTGCACCCCATGATTGCATTAATGTAAACAGCTATCATTTAATAAAAAAAAAAAAAAGAAAGAAATTAAACTGGGGGGAAGGGGGCTTGTTAAGTGGCAGTGTTCTGGCCTAAGAAGTCTCAGCTGGAGTCTCTGGGTGTGGCCTTCGCCTTCCGGAATGTTCTTTCCTAGGGACTGACTTGGCCGGCTCAGGTCTTCACGGCCTGCTCCTCCGTCCTCTCCCTAAATGTACAGGCTTGACTGCTTAAGTTCTTGCAGCCACATTGTGAGAATGCAAATCAAAGACACCCCCCTACAAGGGAAAACAGAAAGGAAAGACCTTAGCCCAGCATTGCATAGCTCCAGACTTCTTTTTCATGAGTAAAAATAAATATGATTTCTAACTGACATAGTGAGCAATACATCTAAAGGGATTATCCAGGAAACGAAGCTGGATAAGAAAAAAAAAGATGCAAAATTTAGGTCCAGCGTCTACTTGTCCGTGACATTTGATGGAGTTGGTTGCTGTGGAAACGACACATTTTCTGGGGAGTTGAGGAAATGCCACTATTATTGTAAAACAAACACAAAGGAATTGCTTTTGGCCTGGAAATCCCTCGGCCACACTGGTGGCTGAGTGACCTGATGAAAGGATTGACCAGGCCTGTGGTGGGCTGCGCTTTCTCTTCTTACTTTCCTCCAACAGAATTAGGTTCTGCATTTTATTGAGTCTTTCAGAGGACAAATGGTCTAAAATCCATGGAGATTTGGGTAAAACATGCACTGTATAACTTGGACGAAAAAAAAGAAAAAGAAGCAAAAAGAAAACTCCCTACTTCTCTAATATTGTCTCATACTCCCAGGAAGACCAAACTGCATCAATTTAGAACATTTGAGGGGACTTGAAATACACACCAGGGAATCTAGACCCTTACTTTGAATATTTGTATTTTATTATTTCTAAGTTGGTCAGGACACAGGCAAGGAGATTCTCTGGTCCGCTCCTATTTAAGCAATTGGGTATCAGGTATGACTTATTTTAAAATAGTCTATTAGTCTCATCTATTATAGGCCATGATTTTTATTTTTTTTAATTCTGTTCTCAATGCTCTTCAAAGCACGCAGAGTCCTGTGGTTTTTAAGGTAAGCTGGTCCTGTGGACGTCTAGGAGCCACACACCCCGCCTGTACTCTGGTACTCTATAGAATCGCAAAGCCTTGTCTTCATTCTAAAATTAGTTTGACTTCCCTCTTCTCTCTCTCTCTTCCAGTTTTAAAGGAGCAGTATGGCCTATACTTCAGAAAAACAAAAGCTTTGGGCATCATAAGCAAAAGTGGGTAACACGGAAGACACAGATTAAGCAGCAGGGAAGCCCTGGGTAAATTCTCTGCAAAGATTCCTACAAGGGGCATTTTCCTAAACAGAACAGACATGGTCACTGTATTGCCTGAAAATCATCCTTGGTCTGTATTGCTTCTGAGCTTTGCTTCAGGAAGGAAAATCTCATCTCCGAATAAATCCCCAAGAGTTTCTTTAACTGCTCTTGGTTTACTAAAGCAACTTGACACACTTCTCTTATGACTGTGTGGTTGGGTCATGAGACTTGGCTGGGGGTAAGCAGCCTCTTGCCTCATCCTGCCATTCTGTGCTCCTTTCCTTGGAAATGTCCATGCCTGTGGTTTGAGATCCTTTGTGCAGAGTTTAGAGACTTAGATCGACATCTCTAAATGTTTCTAAGTTCAACAGACTCAGTTGCTAACAAGGGAAATATAAAACAAAAAAGAAGAAAGAAATGAAATAATCTAATGCCTTTTGCTGTTTGATTTCATTGATTCGTTCTCTTTGATGAATACTATAAAGTGAAAAGGATACTGTGCCTAGGATCTGTCCTTTGTCCCAAGAAAAAGCAGCTGGGCAAAAGACAGAGATTGAGCGTCTCACAGTAAATAAAGCAATCTGTGCTGGGTAATCACTCATCTCAGGCCTTGGAGGCTCCTCGGGCTGCAGTGAAACAGGTTAATTATTTAAAGTATTTCAGCAAGTCTGACAGATGAAAACCCAAACAAATAGATTAAGTTTTGCTAAGTGACAGAGCCAAGGAATGCTTTTTTTCCCCTCACTATCATTTACCACAGGGGCCTATAAAATGACCTTAATCACCATCGAAGCAACTTGAACTTGAGATAGAAAGAGCCCCAAGAGATTGTACTTACTGTGAAAACTTCTTCACAGAAAGTTATCAGAAACCTTCCAATTTCCACATAAAGTACTTCGGTCACATGAAATACTCACGGTGGTTAAATGTCCTTTTATTGGAATTAGAAGCACATGTCAGAGATCAATTATTTATCCTGCTGCTGATTGATTGGTTCTGACACTAGCTTGCCTGGGGAAGGGAGGCTAGCCATAGGGGCCAACTTAAGGACAGCACTAGTGTCTGCCAGCTGCCCATTCCAGAACCAAAGCTTTTTAGGGGACCAGAGGGACATAACATAAACTCATTTATCCAGATCCCAGTTTACATAGAAGAAAATCTCTGCTTCAGAGAAGTCATAAGCCCAAAGAGACACTTCATGTCCCCGTGGAGAAAGGGAAGAGAAAAAAATATAATTGCCCGTGAGCAACCCGGGATGATGAGCAAATCCAGGCGTGGGTTGAGACATTGTTATTCTGTGATCATCCAGTGGCAAAAGCTATCATTTCAAGACCCTTTGCTAAATAGAAACCCAAAATTTTCTAGAGGTACTACTGAACCGTTAATTGCTCTTTAATTATTTAGAGAGGTTGGACACTAGCTAAGGGAAGAAAAATATGTTGAAGGCAGCTAGGAAGAGTCATCACGAATGAGGATAATCTCTAAAATGTAGACAAATAAAAGTGATTGAATTAAAAAGGAAAAAGTCACACCTTTTCGGGGGGATTGTGATGCACAGTGAGGCACACCCATGAACATTGACCTATTGCCAGCAAGTCTCTCACCTTGGAAGCAGGAACATTCAGTCCTCTGGCAGGGCCAGCCTTAAAAAGCAAACAAAAGGAGAAGCAGCGTTTTATTTTCGTTAAACAGCCACGATCACCTTATGAGGCAGGGACCATGGACCAGGATTTGCTGTTAGTCTCATCAATAGCCATGCAAGATGGAGCAACTTAGCTGGTGTCTGATTCTTCACTCCATTATCCACAGTTGTCCTTTCAATATTAAGCTACAGCTAAGAATGCAGATTTATGAACTACCTGCGTATGTTTGAATTCTATTTCTACTATTGTTCTCGCTGTGTGACTTTGAGCAAGTTACTTAACTTCTCTGTGCCCAAGTTTCTTCAACCCTGAAATAAAATGATAGTACCCACCTCACAACTATTGTAAGAGTTAAGTGAGAAAATACTTGTGAAGTGCTTAGAACAACAATGCCTGTACTAAAAAAAAAGGAAGGTATTAATATCATTGTCGGCAGCAAACACTTCATCTCTTTTTGCAGTTTGTCAATTTACATTCCTTTAGTTTTAACATTGATCTAGTCTAAAAAACAATGAAAAACTGAAGAGGGAAATCATGCAATCGTTTATTAGAAGAAATAGAAATTATTTCCAATTCAAGTGTAAATGATCTCTGTGCTATCTTACCAAGATCATTTTAGATTATCTAAATAATTCACCCTCTGCATTGTGTGGAAGCATCAGCATTTGGTAAAATAGTGAGAATAAAAATGTTAGTCTACTCAGATGATAGATACAAGGCAATTATTAGTGGACAGGAACAAACCAAGGAAAAATCCAACTGCACTTAAAACAGGATGATCTTCTGGCATTAAAGCCATTTCCAAAACTATTTAACTGCTTCTGATCATAATAATGTATTATTTTCAAACTGCTCAACTTGTTACAGGGTCCTGGAGTAGCAGACTCACCATCTAAGAACGACCTGTCATAACCCAGAGAAGCTGCTGCTAATTGAACCTGGAAAACCTCTCTGGCCTGTGATGCGTTGGAGGCCCCCCCAAAACCACCAAACACTCAGGAAACACAGAGTCACACACTTCAGGTGCTAGAAATGAAGGGTTTGTTGGCTCAGTGCATGTCACACAGTGGTTAGGGTGCTGGCCACATACACCAAGGCTGGTGGGTTCACACCTGGCCTGGGCCAGCTAAAAACAATGACAACTACAACAAAAAATAGCTGGGCATGGTGGCAGGCGCCTGTAGTCCCAGCTACCTGGGAGGCTGATGCAAAAGAATTGCTTAAGCCCAAGAGTTTGAGATTGCTGTGAGCTGTGACACTACAGCACTCAACTGGGGGTGACATAGTGAGACTCTATCTAAAAAAAAGAAGGTTGAGTTGAACCCATCTGGGATGGGGGAAGAACAATTATTCTTTTTCTTGTGTGTCTGACATAATTTAATAGGAAGATCAAGGTGAAATCAAACAAACAGATTCAGACTCCAGGTGTGCCCCTGGCCTGATGCGTGAACCTGGGCAATTTTCTAATTGTCACCGAGGCTGAGTTTCTTCATGAGTGTAAATGCAGGTGACCATATTTACCTTGTGGGTCAATTTAATCCTTTTTCTGCTGCTATCACAGAATGCCACAGACCCATTAGTTTAGAATGGACAGCATTGCATGGCTCACAGTCCTGGAGTCTGGGAAATCCAGACTCGAGGGGCCTTTACCCAGTGAGGTCTTCTTGTTGCGTCACCCCTCCGCAGAAGGCAGGAGGGCAAGCAAGGGCAAGAAAGAGGGAAAAGGGGGCCACAGTCTCCTCTTTATAGAAACCACTCCCCTTATAAAGGCACTGGCCTTTCCACTCTCACGTCTAATCACTTCTTAGAGGCCCCACCTCTTTGTAAACATCCAAACCATATTATGGGCATATGAGAATATCCTTACACACATACACACACATGTATATATATGTGTGTTTGCATATTTGTGTTTGTACATACACACAAAAATTATCTGGCAGATAGGACTTGCTCAACAAATAAATATTCCCTGCCTTCTTCCTTATATATATCAGTAATAGAGGGATGTTTCAGAGGAATTTGGAAGCAAAAGCATTATTAACTATAGGCTAGTAATGCTCTACTAATGACCACATTTTTTAAAATCCATGCTTTTAACCTGATCTGGTTGTGGATGTCTGCTGTCATGTTTCCAAATGTATTCTCTTCTGGCCCCCAAGACAAATTGATTTTTGCCTTAGCAGTGCCAGTAATTAAAGACAGGGGGCTCACTCTTTGGATTTGAGCTGTGGATTTAAGAGAAATAAACTTTTCTGGTCCCTTGTTTTTGAACATTTAAGACATGAATGTTCTTTAAATTACTTTCATGGTCCTTGTAGTCACATAATGGGATGGTTTTTTTCCTCTTTGACTTCTAGCCTTGATTTTCTTTTCTTGTTGGCTTTTTATAACTTTTTTTCCTTAGTGTATTACTGCGGTCTGAATGTTTCCCCCCAAAATTCGTACATTGAAATCCAAACTACCCACGATGGTGGTGTTGAGAGGTGGGGTCACCAGGCACAGTGGCTCACGCCTATAATCCTAACACTCTGGGAGGCTGAGGCAGATGGATTGCTTGAGCACAGGAGTTTGAGACCAGTTTGAGCAAGAGTGAGACCCCATTTTTAAAATATAGCCTGGTGTTGTGGCAGGTGGCTGTAGTCCTAGCTACTCAAGAGCCTGAGGCAAGAAGATCACTTGAACCCAAGAGTTTAAGGTTGCTGTGAACTGTGACACCATGGTGTTCTACTAGGGGTGACAGAGTGGGACTCTGCCTCAAAAAAAAAAAAAAAAGGAAAAAAAGAGGCAGAGCCTGTTGCTCAGTGGGTAGGGAACTGGCCCCATGTACTGAGGGTAGTGGGCTCAAACCCGGCCCTGGCCAAACTGCAACAAAAAAATAGCCAGGCATTGTGGCGGGCGCCTGCAGTCCCAGATACTCAGGAGATTGAGGCAAGAGAATCGCCTAAGCCCAAGAACTGGAGGTTGCTGTGAACTGTGACGTGACAGCACTCTACCTAGGGTGACAAATGAGACTCTACCATTAAAATAAATAAATAAATAAGAAAGAAAAAGAAAAAAAAAAAAAGCCTGGTGTTGTAATCCCAGCACTTGGGAGGCTGAGGCAGGTGGATTGCCTGAGCTCACGAGTTCGAGACCAGCCTAAGTAAAAGTGAAACATCATCTCTAAATTAAAAAAAAAAAAAAAAAAAAAAAAGGGTAGCTGAGCGTTGTGATAGGCACCTGTAGTCCCAGCTACTTGGGAGGCTGAGACAAGAGAATCGCTTAAGCCCAAGAGTTTGAGATCGCTATGAGCTGTGATGCCAGGGCATTTTACGGATGGCAAAAACAACAAAATTGGTGGGGCCTTTGGGAGATGATTAGGTCATAAAGAAAGATCCCTCATGAGTGGAATAAATGTTCTTTAAAAAAGAGGCCTGTCTTGTGGAGACACGGTGAGAAGGGGCCCTCTATGAACCAGAAAGTGGACCCTGGCCAGACATTGAATCCATCTTAATCTCGGACTTCCAAGCCTACACAATTGTAAGAAATAAATTTCTGTTGTTGATAAATTGCTCAGTTTATTGCTTTTCTTTATAGCAGTTTAAACATAAAAGGTACACAGATAATTCCGTGTGGTCTTTTTTGCTTTCATGACTGCACTCTCTGAATTTAATTGGAAAGTGCTAATTTCATGATATATTCTGCTTCTTTTAAAACCTTTGTTTAAAGTATAACTGTGATGTAGATTTTATCCTTCCTCTGATGATAAATTGGAAATTCAGTTTAAGTAGTATTTGTTGAACTCAGTATCCAGATCTAATATTACTGCCCTTTTCTAAAATTGGGTCTATTTTGGGCAGCGCCTGTGGCTCAAAGGAGTAGTGCGCCGGCCCCACATGCCGGAGGTGGCAGGTTCAAACCCAGTCCTGGCCAAAAAAAAAAAAAAACAAAACAAAGCAAAACTGTAAAATCGGGCCTATTTTAAACAGCAATACTTCAGGCATTTAAAAATATACAAAACGTGAGTTTTAATAAGATGAAATATTACTTTCACAATTGCAATGGCAAGAAGCAAGTGACAACCTAAAAAATGTCAAAACTACAAGAGAGTACAAAACTACAAGAGAGAGTTACAGGAGAGTAACTTACATTAAGGACACAAGTAATAAAGGACATCCAACATGCTGTTAAGTTTTATAAAAGCCAGAAATCTTAATTTATGGAATTTGGGGGGGGGGTAGACGTTCATTCAAGGGTGATACCAACCCTTTGTGGAAATGCACCTTCTTAGATAAGTGAATTGCTTATTGAATAGCAAACAACTTTCCCTGCTCAGCCTGTGATTCATTTATTTTTGAGAAAGAATGTTCACTCATTTATACCTTCCCAGTAAATGTAGATAACTGTTGTTGCAATTCCTAGATTCCTAGGGGTCAGTGGGCTCCCCATGCCCTGAACATGAGGAGATATGGTCTCTTCTCAATACAAAGTGATCTGAAAATCCACAAACACCTTGGTATATTCTGGGTTCTCTCGTCAATGTGCATATAGTACCTGGCATGAAACCTGGAGAGACAGCAGTGTGCAAAAACCTTACTATAAGACAACATATCAGGAGTGGCATTTTATTCTTATTTTATGAATAAATGTTAGAGGGGTCAAGGCAAGACCAAAACTGAATTGACATCAACATTACATTAGATTCATTAAATGATAAAAAGTTTTGTTTATCCTTCTCCAGAAATGTTACTTGTTATCTAAATTATTTTTGTTTTAAACCCTTGGACAATAAATAAAATGATGGATTTGAAGACCTCGTCCTTTTGGGAGTCTGGGGAAGAAGAAAATAAAATAGTAATGAGTTTGTAGGCAGATGGAAGAAGAAATAAGTGAATATATAAAAGGACTTTATCTTTTCTCTAAAGGCTGGGGTGATATTTAATTATGAAATGTCATAGTGATAATAGTAACAAATTAATAATAACAATTATGGAAATGCTTCTGGTAATTGTAACTCTACTGGGAGGTTGAATATTTCTGGTCACCATTGTGCCACCTTGTGGTCACAAAAGAACACTTTTTTTTTTTTTTTTTTTTTCCATGAAGTAAATTCAATAAGCTTTTTATTTTTCCCCCACTGCCAGGGAATGATATTTGGAAGAATAACTTGAAAAGCAAGTTACCAATAATACACATAAGCAAAATATAATGGACACTACTCAAGTCAGAAAACATAATATACTGAAAAGCAGCAAACAGCATTGGTCCAAGTTCAGAGTCCAGGCTCTAGACTTTCCCCTACCTCAAAATGAAATATATACAAAAGATGAAACTGTAGTTAATTTAGGCTGCCATTCCTGATCTATAAATATGGGCATGGAAATCTGGGTGATGTCCATTTAGCATCTAATAAATAATTCAGCAATTTATTTTCTGTAAGAGAAAGCAGCCCAGATTTAGATATCAATTGCCAGTATTATATTAGAATAATTGTGCCAATCCATATATAGAAATAGCTTGCTAAACATGATTTTAAAAACTGGAGTAAAGATTCACTTTGTAAATATGTGAATTAAAAATCTCAGAATTTTTCTGCATTTCACAGAGTTGTGCTACTTATTTAAGGGATTTTTCTGTTTTCTAAATTTCACTTATGTCAGTATATTCAGATGTGAAAAACAGAGAAATATAGGATTGGGCACCATCCCATAAAGTACTTTCTCCTCGGAACTAAATAATGTATCTTGTGACACCTTGACGAAATGTAAGGGCCATTGTCTCACAGCCTCAGTACTTGTTTGATTAAATCTATTTTTTTAAAATCAAAGATGCAACAGTTAAGAAATATTAGAAAAAAATGAAATTCCAGTAATTGTCTCATTGCAGGTAGTATTTCTGTGTATGTGTGTGAATGTGCAGAGAATAAGAGCAGGGGAGAGAGAAAATATATCACAGAGTATAATACGTATTCGCAGGTGCACGGCCGTGCTAGCTAACTCATGTGAAGCCTCTCTGTTCCTTGACTTGATGTTAACTTCTCTACCACGTTTCTCTTGTTCTCTTTTGCATTTTATTCTTTCTCCATCGTAGTCCCATTGTCTCTGCTTCTGTGTCTAAATCTCTTTCTGTCTGTGGGTTTCTCTATTTCATTTCCTCATTTGATTGACATTGAAATCCACGAGGTCGACTGATCTAGATTTGAATCCCAGCTCCGAGGATTACTAGTGGTACGGCCTTAGGAAAACTACTAAAATGCTCCAGCCTCAGTTTTTATCTGGTAAACAGGGGCTAAAATACTTACCTCGTAAAATGGTCATCACAGTTAAAAAATGACACAATTGAAAATAAAAGACAATATCTAACACAGAGAAGATGGCCAATATATTATATTTACTTTTATGGTTACTGTCTGAGAAAAATACTCATTTTTAATATTCCAATCTCCGGCACCAGAAGATGTCCTAATACTGCCTCATTTGTAGGCATAATGTCATCATAAATTAGAGATGTATCTGATAGAATGTTAAAACAGAAGGACTTGCCCGTATAACTCATCTAACCACTTTATAAATTAAGCATACAGAATAAGAAAGTGTCTTACCTAAGTCATACAATTATTAAGTAGACAATCAGATGCAAGAATCTGTATCTTCTACATTTTGTTCATTGCAATGAATGATATTTCCCATTCTAATTTGAATTTGTAGGGTTTTTTTTTTTTTTTTTTTTTTGACAAGTCTGTTTCTCTCTCTTTCTCTTTTTTTTAAAACAAAAGTCTCACTCTGTCACCTGGACTATGGTGCCCTAACTTAAGCTTAACTCTC
Source organism: Loris lydekkerianus (assembly GCA_963574355.1). NCBI lineage: Eukaryota > Metazoa > Chordata > Mammalia > Primates > Lorisidae > Loris > Loris lydekkerianus. The sequence continues at coordinate 52,875 of CAUYPK010001953.1, read as the reverse complement.
AGCAACCTCAAACGCTGAGGTTCAAGTGATTTTCCTGCCTCAGCCTTGAGTAGCTGGGACTACAGACACGTGCCACAAGGCCTGGCTAAGTTTTCCATTTTTAGTAGAGACAGGGTCTCACCCTTGTTGAGGCTGGACTTGAACTCTTGAGCTCAAGCAATGCTCCTACCTTGGCTTCCCAGAATCCTAGGACTACATGCATGAGCCACCCTGCCAAGTTTCTCTTTTCCTCTCCAACACTAGAATGAATGCAGCTGATGAGATAACAGTCTTTAGTAACCAGTCCTCAATTTTTCTAAAATTTGTTAATTCATGCATTTATATATTGAGCATATACCACGTGCCAGGTAATTCGTAGACATTTTGAAGGCATTAATGAGCCAAATAGGAAAAAGGATCTTGCCCTCATGACATTTACACACATAGTGAAAGAGAGAGGAGTATAGAATCAACTTCCTGCTGTCATGCTCAGCCTAAGGCTGTTTCAGTCGATGATGCATCAGTGTACAACAGAGGTCCCATAAGATCATAATACCATATTCTCAATATACATCGTCTATGTTTAGATACACAAGTGATTATCATTGTGTGACAGTTGTCTACAGCATTCAGTAACATGCTGTAGAAGTTTGTAGCCCAGGAGCACTAGTCCATTCCATGGCACAGAGCCTAAGTGTACAGTAGGCTGTGTCCCTGAGGTCAGTGTAAGTTCATGCCGTGGTGTTTGCCCGCCGATGAACTCACCTAATGATGCATTTCTCAGAACTTATCTCTATTATTCAGCAAGGCATACCTGTAACTTAATGTCAGGTACTGGTAAGGGCTATGTGGAAAAAAAAATAAAGGAACTTAATGCACACAAAAATACAGTGGCATTTAAGGTAGGGTGGTCAGTGGAGGCCTCTGAGTTAAGGGAGTGTGTGCTGCTCTCTAGGATAGAGAAAGAAAGCCAGGAGGACACCTGCAGAAATACAGTTTTACACGAGTGCAAAGACCCTGAAGCAGAACCTGGGGAGTATAAAAAATGAATAACTCCATTTTTGCCAGAGGATGTTTTCAGATACCTATTTGATACCCAAATGGTGACAAAGAGTAGAAAGTTGTACATGTGAATTTGGAGTTGTGCAAGAAGGTCAGATCCAAAGAGTAAATTTGGAAGCCTTCTGACTGTGTATGGACCTAAAGATCCAGGCCTGGGTGGGGTTTCCCAGGGATTGAATGGAATCAGGGGCAGAGTCAGAGGCCCTGTACCACTGTGAGGTTGAGACACATCTCTACGGGTGTCCAACCTTTTTATTTTCTCTGCAAGTGTTGCCTTGGAACATACAGTTAATACACAAATGCTCATGAGAGCTGGTTAGGGAAAAAAATGTCTTTACATACTTTTCGTGATATCTGACAGCACAGATAAGCAAAAATTGTCCTCAGAACATCAGCAGCGTGCAGCTGGCTGCAGGTGCGGGTTGAAGACACCCACAGGCTCCTTTAGTGTTTCTATAAAGGAATACCCAAGGCTGGGTAATTTATAAAGAAAAGTGGTTTATTTAGTTCATGGTTCTGCAGGCATGCCAGCTTCTGCTCCTGGTGAGGGTCTCAGGCTGCTCCCACTCACAGTGAAAGGAAACGCAGAGACTGAGTGTGTTCTATGGGGACCTACAGATTTAGAACTCACTCAGCCCACCACAGAGCTCATCAGTCTGTTCACAAGGGACTTGCCAACCCCCTCCCTGACCCAAAGACCTCCCATTAAGCCCTGGCGTTGGGGATCGGATTTTCAGATTTCAAAGTAGATTTGGAAGAGACAAATATCCAAAGTTTTGCAAAACAAAAGGGGAATTATTAAAGGAGAGTGAAAAGGGGAAATCCATGAGGTCTGAGAAAGGAAGAAAGACTGATGAATTATCAGTGGTGCAGCTGAGCATCAGAGCCGTTGGGAAGACCCCCTGGGGTGAATGCCTGACCCGAAAGTTCATAGAGAGAGAGAGGTGAGAAAGTAGAGAATAATTTTGAAGTTTTGCTAAAAGGGAGAAGATGAAGTAATATCTGGAAGGAGATTTAGGATCAAGAGAAGCTTTTCTTTGTGTGTGTAAGGGTGTGAGTGTGTGTGTGAGTGTGAGGGTGAGGGTGAGGGGAGTGTGAGGGTGAGGGTGAGGGTAGTGTGTGAGTGTGAGGGTGAGGGTGAATGTGTGTGTGTGAGTGTGAGGTTAAGTGCGAGGGTGTGTGAGTGTGTGTGAGTGTGTGAGGGTGAGTGGGAGGGTGAGGGTGAGTGTGTGTGTGAGGGTGTGAGTGTAAGGGTGAGTGAGTGTGAGTGTGTGAGTGTGTGTGAGGGTGTGAGTGTGAGTGTGAGTGTGTGTGAGTGTGTGAGGGTGAGGGTGAGTGTGAGGGTGAGGGTTAGTGTGTGTGAGGATGAGGGGGAGTGTGAGTGTGTGTGAGTGTGAGTGTGTGTGTGAGGGTGAGGGTGAGTGTGTGCGTTTTGCTTTCTTCTGTTCGTGAGAGCTTGTTCAGTATGTTTATGAACAGATGGGAATGATCCCTCTCTAAGGAAAAAATAGCTAATGTATGAGAGGGGATAATTAAAGAAGTAGAGTCCTTGATTACAGAGAAGGGACAGTATCTAGTCAGCACAGGCAGCGGAGACGGCTCAGCTTAGCTGGCGACACAGAAGGGAAACAGCATTTGTAGGTAGCAGTGCTGAAGGACGTCTCGTGCTGGGTGTTGGGGTGGGGAGGATGAAGGTTGAGGTTGCTCTCCATGCTTCTCTTTTTGTAGAGTAACGAGAAGCAAAGTAATCAGAGGAGTGGAGAGGGTATTATTTGAGTGGAGGAACAAAAAAAAAAGGTTCAATACTCATCTCAGAGACTAGAAGAAGTAAATGAACCAGGGAAACATAATTAGATTGTGAGGCTGTCCTGAAGTCACCTTTGAGGTCCGAGATCATACTTTTAAAGTAACACTTGGCCAGGCATGGAGGCTCACACCTGTAATCCCTGCCCTCTGGGAGGCAGGGTCAGATGGATTGCTAGCGCTCAGGAGTTTGAGACCAGCTTGAGTAAGAAGAGCGAGACCCAGTCTCTACTAAAATACAGAGAAAACTAGCTGGAAATCGTAGCAGGTGTCTGTAGTCCCAGCTATTCTGGAAGCTGATGCAGAAGGATCACTTCAGCCTAAGAGTTTTGAAGTCGCTGTGAGCTACGATGCCCCAGCACTCTACCCAGGGTAACAGAGTGAGACTGTCTCAAAATAAACAAACAGACATATAAATAAACACCAGCCTATGTTTGTGGCATTTGCTGTAAGTTTATTTCCAAGAACTGATCAGTTGAAAAAAGAAACCCTCAAAATAACACATTCATTTTTGGAAATGACAAATTCATTCACAATTCAATAAAAAATAGACTAATTTCATCTGTCTTGGAAACATTAATTGTGTGGCTCTAGAAATAAATGACTAGATCACATTTGGCTCAAGGAAGACATCTTACTACTTACATATAATGAAGAGCAAGAGACTCTCTTTGAAAGAGACTCTCCATCTTTTTTTTGTTTGTTTTGTTTTCCTATTTGGTCATAGATTATAACCAACTGTTGAACGGAAATGAGTAAAATGTGTTAAGACTCTGTCAACACACTAGATGTATCTTAGCTCATGAGTCTGCACACTATTTCATAAGCTTTTTAGTGTATCATAATAAAACATAATAAAAGGGGCTAAGTGATAAATATGTGAGCTAGGGAAAGATAAATTGTTTAAGTTGAATTGTTCTAGGACAGTGGCCACCTGGCTACTGTGGGCAGGAGCTGAATAACAATCAAAGAAGAAATGACGATTTCAGTCCAATAGTTGCTCATCTTCGTGATAACAAAACTTATTTTTTTTCTATCTATGAATTTGATTTTCTTTTTTATACAGTTGTGGATAATGTCAAAACTGGTTCTTTCAATGAAAGCAGCCCCCTCCTCATCTGTACATACGCTGCTGCTGTTCATTCTCTTTTTCATAAACACTTTTGACAGGTGGAGATGAGAAGATCTTAATGAATTTGGTGCTGTCTTGGTTTGGGATATATTATGTGATATCTTTTTAGAGAAAAGTATTTCTTAAATCTGGGTTTTAGATGTACTTTTTCATGCTTTCAACAATGCACTACTACAGGGTTCATAGTTAAATGACATTAAAATCTAAGAGGGCTATTTGCAGTCAACCTACCAGTATATAAACATTAAAAAGGTTCACTTTTCTCTGAAAGTGATGGCTCCCAGACTGATATAGGCTTTTTAGAGAATAAATGAAGTGTAAAGCTGTATGTAGGTGTATATTGGGGCATGCCTGGCAGCTACTGTCGTGAGTAATGAATTATAGTCAATGTATATTTTTATAAGTATTGATAATAGGCACTTATAATATAAAGAAAACCCTAATGTATTATTGCAGTTGTAAATTCAATTGCCATATGTGAATAAAGCATGTGTTTATATTTAGTTTATAGTAAAATTGATGTTTATAAGTAGATATCATAAATCACTGATTTTATTGACCATAACATAGAACTGAGACAGAAGTTCTCAGAATTAATTGACATGCTTATTTATAAATTTTTACAAAGGAAACATCTTGAAAGTATCAAATTCACTATCTTCTTATATCCTGATTATTTGCAATAGAAGTTGCCAGGCTGTCACATTTTGTCCAGGAGCCTATCTGAAAAGAATTCGTGTCTCTGTTAAGAACATTGAAAAGACAGAAAACAATTCATATGTGATTCTTGGCCACAAAGAAAGTAAGCAGTGGTCATTAGCAATGATAATAGTGATAACAATTGTAGCAATAGTGGCAACATCCTTGGATCAACTTCCAAAGATCCTCATATTAAAATAACCATGCAAAAACAAACAGAAGAAATAATATGGTGCTATCACCTTGAATGTCAACCCAGATCATGGAGAACGAGGCAAAAGGTAAAAACACATATTTAACTATATTAATATCATAATTCTTTAAATTATAAGATTTTCAGAGGACTCACATCCGTACGGAAGTATTTAAAATTGATTGTGACAATTTTATTTCTAATTTTTAAGAAGACCAAATCGCATAAGGTGAAACGTCTACCATTTTAGTGGTACCAAGAAAACAGCAAGAAACAGCTCTAAGGGCATCTTCAGGAAGATCCTTTGCGACTTCCATCTGGATGCCTGCAGAATAAAAAAACAGAATGAGAAAAATGATAACCTGTTCCATGGGGTTTTGATAAATATTTGATGTCAAAGATCACCAAATCTTTTTAAATAAAAATGTTAAACGTGCATATAAAGGATTAGGGGGATTGAGGTAATTAACATCACAGCCTTCTTTTCACTGAGGTTGATTCATCACCAGAAACAAAATTTTATTTATTTGTAATGTTTGATACATTTTTTCCCTAGAATTTCTCCTGAAAGGCAATTCTTTATTATCTTTTAAATCCATGCATAATATTTGTTTGTTTGTTTTTTTTTTTTGCCTTTGTGGTGTTTCCCTTTGATTCATAGAAGCAGTTTCAAAATTTTACTCACATATGCCACATGATTTGAATGACTAATTGTTCTCTCTGGAATTATGAAATGCATGTTAAGGAAAATTTAAAAAAATCAATGTCAGGGAACAACTCCATCAGCAACCATCTCACCGAAAATCAATATTTTCCAGAACATTTTCACTTATGTTCAGGGTTGTCTGTGAGCTTAGCTTTTCAAATTATTAATAATGCGATGATGAAGCTGGGGCAGGAGGGTTAATGGTAGGATGGACACCAGTTTTTCTTGCTTTTAAACAAAGCATTCAGAAGAGCAGAAGTCTAAAAGCCTTGTTTAATACTGGGCTTTTGACATTAAAATAAACTGACAATTTGACTCTTAGGGAACAGAATTCAATTAGGTATAAAGGTAGGTCTAATGGGGTTCAGGGAGAAAGGACCAAACTTTTATTATTTTTTAGAAATTTTATGTTAAGAACAATTCTTTTGTGACTTTGTCCTTGGGTCCCTAGAGGAAGTTTGACAAGATCTTCTTACTGTAAGGTAAGGATGGTAAAAGTCCTGCAATGAATTATGGTGAAAATTAACGTTTTACTTTTTCTTTTTCCTTATTAAACCCAGTAAGGAAATTTCCCCAAGCCTCTCCGACTAGTGAACTTACATTGGTTTAGAACTATTTCTGTTTCCACTCATTGAACAGATGAGAAACAAAATATTATATGCATAACTTAGTTGTGTTTTTAGACAGATAAAAGAGTTTTTATTTTTTCTCTCAATGAATACAGAAATAAGTTTTGCTGACACTGTCAATAAATAAAAGGTCAAAATTCCATCATGGCTTTAATAAGAAAACTGCAGAGATATTAGAAAAGGAATGGCATGTCTTTTGTTCCCTTAAATTAACATAGTGTATTCAGTTTTGTTATTTACTATGAAATAATAAATATTAGGCAAAATGAGAAAATGTCAATAATGAAACATAAGAATATATAAATAAGTGTAATCTTATTAACTAGGTCATTGTTAACTACGTGTGTGTACGTGTGTGCACACGTGTGTGTGTGTGGTTTTAGAACAAAGCCATAGGCATCAAAACACCATGGGGTCACCACCAGGCCATGGAATGCCTATCTCCAAATGTTTTTACATGCGAGAGAAATATGTCTATATTGGTTAACATATTGTTATTTTGAATTTTTCTATTGTAGGTAACTTCAATAAATCCAGTCCACCCAAGGGAATATAACAAAAATGGTCAACATGCAGAGGTGGTCAACATAAGGAAGGGGCCGACTGTACTGACATGTAATGTGGTGATGTCTAGTCTATGAAAATTAGGTTCACTTACGGTGGTGCTCAGTGTAAGGAGGTGGTCAGCTATAGAGGTTCTATTATATGTGCATCTGTGTGTGTGTGTGTGTGTGTGTGTGTGTGTAAAGAGAGAGAGAACGAGAGAGAGAAATGTCTGTCCATATCTTGACCTATTTTACTTACCATGGATTAATTTGCATTACTCCTTATTTAAAAATAATAGTGCATTAAACTATTACTTACTTTGATTACTGAGGTTTTCGATTCTGGTGCCTCTTAACTTTTACACCTGAGCTGAGCAGTGCCTTACTTATTGCATTGTAATCCTGTCCTTGAAGTCAAATATAGAGAAAGATGCAGATATAAACATTGATATCATCAGATGCAGATTTTTTAAAGGAATGAAATTATACAGTAGCATATTCTACATTAAAATTACCTGACATTCTTAAACACATTTCAAAACATAATTTTTTGGTTGCAAAATAAACCAATTTATTCAGTTATTAGTTGCTTTGATGTTGTTTTCAATCGTGAAGCACTCTTCAGGGCAACCTTTAATGATCACTAATGAGATCAAATTCAACATGTGTTGAGCTGAACCAGTCCAGAGCTAAATACCTTCCTGAAAGTTTCACACTCCGAGATCCCTCTGTGCAACAGCAAACTTAAAACAGTCTACCTGTACGTTTATGAAAATCAGAAAACTATTGATTTTCATATTGTTTGAATACATAGTTGAAATCATTATATAGTCTATCCTAAAAATTTTTATGGGCATTTTATCTCCACTTTAACCAGGAGGCACCAGTTAAAGAAAACATTCAATCCTGCAAGAATCATAAGCGAGTGTGGGTATTTGCACCTGTTCACTAGTTCAACCTCATGCTCCATCGCCTTATCTTAGGCCAGCAGTCCGCAGACTCTTTCTACATCCAACCGGACAGTAAATATTTTAGACTGTGTGGGCCACATAGAGTCTCTGTCTCAATGCATTCAACTCTGCAGTTGTAGCCTGAAAGCAGAGACAATCTTTAAACAGATGATCTATGATCCACTAACACTTTATTGAATACAGAAACTTGAATTTTATAAAATGTTCAGACATCACAACATAGTACTCTTCTTCTGTTTTTTGTTTTGTTTTGTTTTGTTTTTTTTTGCTATCTTAAAAATGTAAAAATCGGGCGGCGTCTGTGGCAAAGGAGTCGAGCACCGGGCCCATATGCCGGAGGTGGCGGGTTCAAACCCGGGTCCGGCTAGAAACTGCAAAAAAAAAAAAAAATAAATAAATAAATAAAAATCATTCTTCATTCACAAGCTATATTGGTGGCGAGCCCAGTTTTGCCTGTAGAGGGTTCTGAATCTGGGTCCATGGGAAGCACTATACTTTTGACTTAAAATCTCAGAAAGGCCCAGAGTTTTGATTTCTATAAGTCTAGTACTATAAGGATAATCTCTTGTGAAGCATATCTCTCTGTTCCGGGTCATGTTCCGAACCCAGATGCTTTCCCATCAATTATGCTCACTCCTATATTGTTTTGCATGAACAAAAGGAAAGGACTGTGTTTGTAGTCAGGCATATCTGGTGCCAAGGCAGTCACTGCACACAAAGAATTGAGTTCTTTTGAAGAATGTTTTTTGTTTTTTTTTTTTAAATTACCTGATGATGCCATCTCTAAATGTTTCTCTACTTCTTTTCTGGATCGCTACCTTTTCCATTTTGAGTTCATCACACTTCTCACTCAATCCGTGGTATTCAGAAGTCCTAAAGATAATCCGTCTAGATATCTGCTGTTCTGGATACGTGGCCCTCGTTCTTAGGGAGCATTGCAGAGGTTTCCCTCGAGGAGTTTGTGTGTAGACCCCAGGAAGGAGGAGAGGGGAGGAAGAGAACAGAAGGCTAGTGGGCTACTGTCAGAGCTGAGACTGGGTTACACGGAACTGACAGGTGCACCTGCGGCTATCGGCAAAAATGCAAATTCTCCTTTGCCTGTGGGAACTGATGCTTCTGAGCTTCAGCCCAGGAAAAATTCCTAGAGAAGAAAGAGGAAGGAGAGAACGGAAAAGGGATTGTTGTGTGATTGAGAGAGCAGTGGAGGCTGCAGCCCACTTCTGCCTACTTTCCTCCGGCCCCAGAAAACTCCTTCCTGAGAGCTCAGTTTGCAACTTGCTTGCACATCTAGGAAAACCTGCACTGCAGCTTCGGACTGAGAGGATTGGGGCATCTGTTTCATTTACTCTTTGCTGCATTTGATCTCACCTGTAAAAGAATGTTTAACAAATGTGTGTCCTCTATTTGTCCCCAACTACTTTTCACTTGCTTAGACAACCCTCTTTCTGTGTTTTGCAGAAAAAAGGCAGAGCACCCTGCTTCACAAAAGTCAGTGGTATCAGGGCCAGCTTTTTCTTCTTCTTCTGTTTTGTTTGTTTGTTTATTCTGAAGCCACTGCAGTGGCTGTCATCTGATCATACATCTTTCTGTAGTTAAGGCCTCTGGGTATTCAAGCCACCCACCTTCCTAGCAAGTTAAGATTGGGGCCAAACCATTATAATTCTAGAATTAGCCTGAATCGAATCCTCACAAACCCATCACACAAGGCTGCTCCCTTCAGCCCAACAGTTGAGATTATTTTTTTCTGTGATGTAATGGATCTTTTCAAAGAAAACTCACCAGCAAGTACAATTCTCTTGTCTACAGATCCTGTCTAACCAGAAGATTGTTGAAATCATCTGCGGTGGCCGAAAATGGGTCATTGAGGGAGAAGGTTTTTTAGATCAGAAACATTAGTTACGGAGGGTGTAATTGTTGTTGTTCCTCGCAAGGAAGAGAATAAAAGTGCAATTGCACTAGGTCATGTGTAAATTTATGCTGTTTTTACTGGCTCTTAACCCTTTTCCTTCCAGGAATTGTTAAGCTCCTTTGCAGTCATATATCAGCCCTTGGGTAGGTTCTCACCCAGGGTGACTGTTTGACGGTAAGGCCCTTTAGTGGACCAACAGAATAGGAGTCAGGTCATACAACTTACTCCCTGGAAATTACGTAAGAGAAATAAATACCCTGGTATTTGCACAGAGAGGAAATTATGAAACTCTCACCGAACATGAACTCATAGACTTGCCTGTGAGAAAATTTTTTCTTGGGCTGGGTCAGGGTCCTCAGTAGAGTTAAGGGTAAAACCTTCTGCTTGATATGGTCTACAGATCAGGCTGCCCTCTCACGGAGATCACAGGGGTTCGGGAGATGGGAGGCTGCACAGATCATCTGTCAATGCTTAGAGTGTTCCTTCTTTCTTTCTTTTTGTTTTTTGGTTTTATGTCATAGCCTGTAAGTCAGTTCACATAGAATTGCTTTCCATTATGAAGAAATAAGGCCAAAAATGTCCTTTTTTTTCTTTGTTTTTATATACCTTTTTGTTTGTCTGCTTTTTTGTTTGTTTGACTGGACTGCCTCACCCTGCTGGGTATGGTATAGCTTAGTTTTAAGGCACAAGCTTACAGGATACTTTTCCGACATGTTGCTTTAATAGGTGATGCTTTTCAATGGAGCCTGTGGAGCTGGAACCATGTAGGTCTTGAGCTGCAATTCCAGGGATGAATCAAATGCTAATTTATGGTAGTGATGTAATTCAGAGCTCTCTGCCTGAACTCCTGCCTCTGTTTGGGTCCAATCCCCTTAACGTAGAACTTGAAATAAGGTATGAACAATGGAGAGGAAAAAAAAAAAAAAAAAACAGAGGCAAGAAACGCACAAGGAAAGAAGAGACAATGTAGAGAGGAGTAAACTAATTTCTGTGCTTAATTCACTTAAGAAGAGCATTGATTTATTTTAAGCCCAGGACTAAGGACACTTGCATAAATTTCCATTATACTGCCTGGATTTTGAAACTATGGATACGGCATCGGTGACTAAGCCTGTTGTGCTAAGTGATGCTTTGAACAGGTAGAGGTTCAGATTACCTCTGGAAAAAGTGCAAATAATATTTTCATTGTTTTCTACACGAAGGGAACTGGTTAAGTCTCATCTGGTGCTTTACTGCAGTGTTGAAGCTGTTCAGCCTCAGAACTTTGTAGTTCATTCTGCTTTTCACAAATACAGAGAGCTGCCAGTCTTGACTTTTTCATACTTTTAATGCATAAGAAATGTGTGTGTGATGGGTGAGTAGATGACTTTTTATATAGAAAATTGTAAAGAGTAACAGGACTCTAATCAGAATCAGGAAAGGAAGTTACGGACAGAGAGAATCTTAGAGTCTGACCACAACTTTTGTCAGGATTAACTAAATACAAATCAAAACTTATCTCTCTTCGTCTTTTTATGAAGTTTTTGAATGTGTCATCCTTGGATCAGCAAATCTGTATGTTTATATACATGTCTGCATGTTTATATTTATTTCAAATTTGCATTCTACCAACTAATCTATTAAGTATGTACCTTCTTTAATCTATACTAAAAAGGCACTATATTTTTATGTAAAAATAACATACAGTCAGAGCAATAGATTTGGCAATGGATCTTTGCCTAAGTGGGAACTATATCACAACTTTTCAAGGATTTTTTGGAAAGGTCTATTGGATGTGTTAACACATAATAAAAAGGTTTAATCTCAGTAAATGGGAACGCTAGCTTTTCTGATTTTTCTCCCTAAGTTGACTTAACAGGTCTTCACATATTTCATTTCACATGCAGGGAAATAGCAATCAGATTGCCAAAAAGCATTATTTATAGCTTGAGTTCCTGCTTTGCTAAAACTTGGTGACTCAGTTATGCAAACTATACAGAAGAATAGACTCTGATATAAACACAAGTTTTGAAATGAGAGCTTTGCTGATAAAAAGATCAGAAGCTAAAATACTGGAGACAGAATTTAAATCTGTGCTATAGATTCAGAGTTTCTCTATTGCTAACCCTAGGACCAACCCTAGAAGCAATTTCTAAAGTACTTGCTTATAATGATGATTCATTTGAATTTCTTTAACATTTAAAATGATCTGGATGTAGCTCAAGTTCAAATGCAGCAGAAGAAATATCTGGATTCAATACTAGTAAGTACATTAAAATATCTGACTAAGCACTTCCCAAATGAGTAATGACATACTTTATATTTTCTTTTAATAATCATATAATTCTATTAATGTTACGTTATCATCAATCACTAACATTACACCTATTAATGGCAGTCAGGTAAGCATTTTATTATTTCAGAATTGCAATGCAAAGTTTTATTTATTTGTAACAGATATTGGGGCTTTAAATATTAAAACATAAACTTATCAAAAGTCTTGAATTAAATATACATTGAGGACACGTGCTTACAGAATGGAAACTGATTAGTGATAGGGGAAAACTCAATCAAACCCTCAGGGACTGATCAATTTTATTTTTAAAAGGGAAGAAACTCTCCCACAGGAAAGCATAAAAATTGTGCCAAACATTTGGAGTAAACAGCCAAATTTCTTTCTTTCTTTTTTTTTTTTTTTTGACAGGGGCTGGGTTTGAACCCACCACTTCCGGCATGGTGCCCTACTCCTTTGAGCCACAGGTTCTTCCGAAAAGTCAAATTTCTTATATACTGGAGTCAGGGGAAAAATAATTTGGGGAAATTAGTTCAGTGGCTTTGAGAACTAGAGGTCTTATTCTTGGTTCTAGATTGGTCTGAAAATGCTATGGAAGAGACAGCAGAGAGACTATGAAATCTCCTGCACACAGCAGAGAAGGAAACTTTGGGTTTGGTATCAGCAGGCTTAGAATCTCCATCTACAGCTTCTACTCACATGAAGAAATTTTCTGGAACATAATTTCTGTATCTCGATATCCTTTTAGAATAAAATTGAGTTTTGGAAAATGGTACAAAAAAAAAAAAATAAGGAAAGATGACACGAACAAAGAAATGACAGATTAAAAGTTCCAACAGCCCTGTTTACATTCTTTTCATTCATTTTTAGATCCCTCCTTGTGTAAAAACTAGAGCATCAAATCATCATCCTTATCATACAAGACTAAAAGTGGGCCTAAGTTTAATGTTTAACCTTTGTATCTTTAAATCAAGTCATGAATTTTTTTTGAAATTCTGACCACCAACTGCAAAATCCATTTTATTGCTCTCCCTTTGTTTAATGCCAACCTATATTTTCAGATACAGATACAATATGTTGCTGAACTCCTCAGATACTTAATTCTTCATTTTATGGTTGTAGGAATTAATCAGGCGCTGAAATAAATACCTGTTGTGTAAGGTCTTAATGTATTTGTGCTTTATTCTCCCGATATGCTTTTGATCTTATCACTTCTGTCCCACTAGGAACAGTCAATACTGAACTATAAATATCTGTCACTGGGGATTACTCTATGTCAGGCATTTTACATATATTATCCTTAATCTTTATAATGATCTTTCATAGCTAGTAAGTGGCAAAGCAAGCTTGCAAACACATGTCGGGTTGACCCAAAGCCCAACCTTTCACCACTGGGCAACTCTGTCACCATCACCAAAGTCACATAATTTAGAGCATCTTTGAATTCCATGCACTGAGATTTGATTTAGAAGAACTGCATTTTTAAAAAGTTTTAAGAGTTCATACACTTTGATCTCGTAATTCCACATCTAGAAATCTATTCAAGGAAAATAAGATATGAAGATAAATCATCTCCAAAAACAATTAATGTATACCTATAAAAGTTAAAAAACAACAATGCATATAAAGGTATAAAGATAGGTGATGATTAATTATAGTTCATATATATTATGGACATAAAATAGATGTGATCATTAAAATATACACTTTCAGATGATTTTTAATTACATTTCAGAGGCTTAGATCATATAAAATTATGATGTTCATATATCAAAAATTATGACACAACTTGTCTTGAAACTGTAAAACATAAATGACTTTAAAATGGAAATAGAATATAGGAAAAGGGAGCTACACCCAAGTAATCACATACAGTTGTCATCCCCCAATGATGAGAACATGAGTTGTTTCATTTTCAACATTTTCCTGTACTCCTCTACATTTTCAAATGCTTATCTTTTACATTTTCCACAATACTCATGCATTGTTTTGAATATAGGAGTCACAAAATGCACTTTTTAAAAAAGCCACAAACTCTGAAAGCCCACGTCCCACCACCTCTACCTTCAGGTTTCTACCCTTTCTTTGAAGAGTATCATTACCGGTGTTTTGACCTTATTGTAAATGTGTTTTTTGCATTTTTCTTTGTAGCTTGTGGCATAATTCTTAAATATCTACAATAGTGACTAGGCTTGTCTGTCTTAAGGTTTTTTTTTTTTTTTTTTTTTTTTTTTGGTTTATTTTTTTTAATTCTGGAAAAAGCCGCATTGTAGGAGTCATATAGTTCTCCAGAGAGACATTATTACAGCTAAGAGGCATTCTTACAGGGGTTTTACATGTTGGATTCAGTTTGCTAATTGTGGTGTCCCTTACTGAAAAGCATTCCTCCCTGGGCTACGCAGGGACTCCAGACGCTGACGGCCATGTCACCTACCCTAGCGGCTACCTACAGTGTCTTGTGTCTCCTTTAGAACTAATTATTTCCCAAGAACATTTTCTCATCTTCTCTCCTTCCTTCCTACCCTTCCTTTCCTTTCATTTTTGTGTGCAAATATACATGCAATAGATAACAATATTCACGACTTTAGAGTAGTGCCTACTCCCTAGAAAGCCCTTAATAGGTGGTAGTTTCTTGCTAGATGTCTTATTAATACTCTTTCAACACCACTATGAAATGTTGGTACTACTAAGCCTCCAGTAATAGGTTTGCCTATTCCCAATGGTGGTGATGAGGCTGCACATTACTGGCATTTTCTCATTTGGAAGCTCCTCTACTCAATGACCCTGGCCTGGCTCCCCAGCCTCAGGAGCTGTGTCCGTGGTCATTCAGGATGAACGCAGGAGAGCCTAGTTACCTTGGATAGACCCAGTGCACCAGAGATAACACAGATGAAACGATCATTTTAATCTCTTTGTCAAGAGGCAGTAATGTAGGGTCGAGCCCTAAAGTGAACGTGGTATTTTCAGGCTGTAATTGTCTCCCTCATGTGAGAGAAATGAAATCTTCCAGAGAATGACAGAAGAAGTAATTTAGTAAATAATAACCTGGCTGCTCTGGAAGGATGATCTTCTTAAAGAACAGTACCTCTTATTGTTGTTGTTTTTAACATATTGGATGAAAAATAAAGGTCATAGTAAGAAATAGATGCTGTAAACACTCAAATATTTTCTAAATGAGTATATGATTTTGTTGTGTTTATACATATAAACAATTGTGAAAACACAAGTATCTTACATACCCAGAAGCCTTCTTCAACTATTTGTAACACAGAAAATACAGGGACTAAGGAAATTTAATGCCCTGGGAAGCTAAAATAGATCCATATCCTGAAGCTTTTTTACCCAAAAAGGAAATTGACCAAGAGAAGGTAATTCCAAATTCAGCCTCTGTTCATACCGTTTCAAAAATATATCTTCAGAAGTGTTAGATCGTATTTGCTTTTACTTTAACAACCTAGGTTACATAATTTCTCAGCTCAGTGCAGATTAGAATCAACAAATTAGACAGAGCAGGGTGACAGCCTGACAGATTCAAGGACCATTTTCAGAAGTAAAAAATGAGAAATGAAGGCTCACATTGATGGTGAAGAAGGAAAAAGCAGCAGAAAGGCTTAAATAAGCTTAGTGCAGGGTCATTTAATGCAGAGGAAATGGGTCTGCCCCGCTGTATTGCAGGTAAAATTGAAATAGCTTAGGTTGATTATAAACATACTGAATCCTTATTCAAAACCTATATTGTATACAAAAACAATATTCCATTCATTCATTTCATCATTCCACTGACATTCTTGGAAGCAACTTACAATTTATACACTTGACTACCTGTGCAGATAAAGATCTGGGGGCATGGCAAGCATTTGGGAAATTAAATGAGGCAACCCTCTCTTATGGTGTGTCCTCAGCCTGCTTAACACCACTACAAATAGTAATTATTTTTCATCTTTACTTTATGAATAGTAAAGCTTTACTTTATGAATAGTAAAGCTTTCATCATAAAGACTTTCCCATAAATATTAACTCTATTCCTGTCCTCGAAATGCTCTACAATTATTTTGTTTTTGTTTTTATTGCTTGACCTATTTGAGTACTTAATAATAGGGTGCATTCTAATGTCATTTGGTCATTTAAATGTTTCACTTTTGCATACTCTGTCTTCTCAGTTAGAAATTTTGAACTCCTGATTGAAACTATTCCCCCTAAAACTGACTTTTCTGTTTTTCCTATCACTTCGCATATAGTTAAAGTACTAAGTAGTTATTCATTGAATAACTACTCACAAATGAATACATTCATTAAATTTAATATGAAGATTAAATATTACCAATGTGGTAGGTGAACCTGCATAATTGCTAAAGGCAAAACTGTTTCCCCATATATAAAATTACATTCAGTGCCTTAAAATACCACAGTTAGTGGCTTGTCTTCATAGCAGCAGGTTGCAAACTCATCTTGTCTACATGTCAAGTCAATCTGATAATGATTCATTTGTCACTTATTGCTATTGATTATTTTTTGGAAGATTAGTGACTTTTTAAATACTCAACAGAAGTAAATGCTACAAGCTTTTTGCCATCTATCCTTATGAAATTGAACTGTATATAGATGGTTAATGGAAGTCTGATAATAAGTCTAATTGTTGGGGATCTTTATTTAATTGCAAAGCAAAGATTTTTGCTCCTAGTGCAATCACCCTCTGCATAACACTATTCACAGTCTGATTACAGATCTAGATTGTGACTAATATTTGGCCCTGCTATTATAGGTGGTTACCGTGGAGAGAATCAGTAAGAGCACAATTGCCATTTCCTTGGAAAAATTTAGTATCCAGATGGATCCCAACACTGAGCTGCATTGGTGTCCAAAACTAATGGGGATTTTTGCTAAATAAGGCCTGACTCAGCCAAAAAAGATAAACTCTAAATAGAGAACTCTATATCGTGTGTGGCTCCCAAAAGTGTATTTACCCAAGTACTGAAAGCATTGGCACACTAGAGCTTTCCTAATAGAGACATGATAAAAAGACATTTATTAATTAAAACACACATTCATATTTTGTCTTTATGAAATGAGGCAATGAAATTATTCAATGCTGCCGTACATTTACAAAGATTCAGTTACAAAATTTAATCATTCGTACTTCCTTATTTAGCTAAAATAATTAAGGTAAAGATTCTAATCAGATTGAGAAGCTGCTTGTTAAAATCATTAACGTTTCTCAAACTGTCTCCTTCAAGAATTAAGTCTACATCTTTCAGTCCCAGGGAAGAAGGGTTGCTGGTGAAAGGATGTGGAGAGAGCCTGGGATACATTTATAATGTACCCCAACCTCCACAGCAAAATTTATATGGTCAATTATAAACTTATAACTCTGCTCTCATATATTTAAGGATTTTCCTCTCCTATCAAACTATTTTGGCCTGTCATGCATTCATTTAATTTAAAGTAAAACATTAAAGTAAAACAATACAGTAAAACAACAGCAATCCAAGTTCCAGAAAAAAATAGCATCCCTTTCTGGGTTACTGACTGTTAAATACAGCTCACAAGGGGGGGGGGGGGGGGGAATGTGTTGCCTCTCTGAATTCATATAATTTGGAAAATTCTTAGCCATCTACGATACACCAATTGAATCATAATAAAGGAGAGAAAATATATAAATGATTGATTTCCTCCTTCCATTTAGGCTTAATATGTTTTAAGGGACTAATTAGATCTCTGACTTTTTCTTGAATAAATCCAGGAGGAAGCACATTTCAGAAGAAGCTTACTGAAGTGGATGGAGCGAGCTGTTAACTCATTCTCTGTCCTTTAGCTAACATACAGTTAATCTGTCTATCTCCGGGTTCTTTTTCCTCCGGGCTACAGCCTGGGTTCTTATACATACGCCCATCTATTTTACAGAGTTAATTCAAGCGGGTTAAAAATAATGCATGACTTAATAAAAATGTAAGCAGACCTCCTTTGAGGGAGGCATTATTCCCACATACATGGCAACAAGAGTTGATAACAAGGCTTGGTGGATTGTATAATCTCAGCAAATGAAAAGAAACAGCCGCAGCATTTGGCTAGCAGAACAGTCACACCGCGTGCATGACCTATTCCACGCCCTTTTAATTTAAATGTCTTGCTCCATGCTAAGAAAGGAGGCACACTTAGTAACCCAGGATTAAGTACGTATCTGAAAAATCTAAGCAAACATATTTCACCAGCACCTCCTAGGGGCCACGTGAGGATATGAAGAAAGAGGGTGGGTACCCGCGCCGAGCTTTCTCCAGTTGTCAGTTTCTCCTACACGTTAAAAATCCACCCGGCTCTGCCGTTCAGAACGTGATCTAGTTTGGGGAAGTAGTCTGGCGACTCGAGGAGGCCTTTAGAGGCTTTAAGCAAACTGTACAAAACACGCTTGCGGAAACAAACATTAAAAAAACAAAACAAACAAACAAAAAAACAACTCAGTGGCAGGAAAACACTCCTAAATGTATCCTGTCCTTTAGGAGCAAACCTATGTTACGATACCAAAATGCTCAGAGATAATATGCACTTACTCTTAGATTTACGCACACAAAGACACACACACGGATTAATTGGTAAAAGTTCCAGGATCCAGGCCCCGGCACCAGTGAGGCTGATTTTTAAGGGTCTGCATGCTCTTGCGTGGTTCTTGGGAGTGAGGGCTGGGAGGCGCTCATGAGAGGGCTGATCTGAGTGTCTGTAGGAGTTGCTGTTCCAGAAAATTCATTACTCTCCTAATTGTTCTGATTTTAGATCAGCAGAGCGTGCCAGGCGGTGGTGGAGAAAGAGATTGAGGGCGGATGAGGCGAGAGGGAAGGAGTCGTTCACCCTTCAGAGAAATCTAGGCACTTTGTAAGTAATTCACGAGCAGTCGGGAGAAGGAATAGCCGAGCAGTTAGGCAGTGGTCACACTTGGGAGCGTCAGAATCCTGCTGGGTTGTGTGCGCCCGTCCGGGTCCCTTTCCCATTTCATAAGCGGCTCCTCCGCGCGCAGCAGGTTGCGCCGTGGGGGTGGGGGTGTTCGAGGGGCCCGAGAGGGAGGGGCCCAGGGCAGAGGGAGACGCGCCCGGACCACCGTGCGGTCCTCCCGGCAGCAAACGCCCGGCCCCGCCACCGGCACGTCGCAGGCCTTTCTAGGAGCACGCACAGCACAGCCGCCACCAAGAAGAGAAACCGGGAAGTGTGGGGCTCGGAAAGGGTAAGGAAGCTTTGCCCAAGGCCAAGTTGCAATTAGGCAGCGGTAAAAGCCGGGCCGTGGAGCTTTCCACCTGCTGCTGTCCCAGCTGGGCCGCCACTTCCTCCTCCGCAGCCCTGGCCGACTCCCCGAGCAGGCTCCGGAGGGCGGAGGGGTAGGAAGCGGCAGCAGGTTCCCCTCGCTGGCTGCGCCGCGGGCCGCGGGTGTAGCATCCTCCCCTCCCCTCCCGGGCTCCCGGGGGCCGGACGCACGGACAGGCGCTCTGCGATTGGCCGCCAGCGGCCGGGGGCGGAGCCAGGAAGGCCGGTATCGCATGTGGACCGCCTCAAAAGAGCCCAGGCTATTGCAGAGCGCACTGGAACCCTGGCCAGCTCGCAGCCTTCCCGGCGCCGGCAAGCTGGGTCTTGGGAATTCTGGCTTGCTTTGGCTCACTCGCTTTTACAAACTACTGGATCTTATATGCCTCTGTACTCCCCACTTCCACTCCATGTCCCCATGCTCCAGCGCCAGCAACAGGTAAGGGCTGCTGTGTTTTCTTCCCTTCTCTCTCGCTGCCTGTGTGTCCTGGGGAGTGGACTGGGGCCGCCGTCCCTTACCCTACCCTGTCCCGCTGCTCGCTGCTCCAGAGGTGGTCAGCTGTCACACTGCTGTAGCGCTCACCCACGTTTCGGAGTCCCGGATCATGCCTATATAGTTTATGTGCGCACCAGAACATCCCCAGAGCTAAAAATACTGAGACATGCTTGGAACAGTTGAGCAATAGAAACAGATTTCTCTGCAGCATCTGTTTGTGCTCATAACTTCCAGTGCACCAGCTGTAGCGAGATACTGGGTTTGGAGGCAACGGCGAGAGAGTCTGTGTTCCATGCTTCCTCCTAGGGCGAAAAAAGGGGGGTGGGGGTCCGGGCGAGAGTCTTGAGCCCTGGTCTCAAACCTTGGCAACCTTAGGACTTAGGACTCAACACTATTTTTGATCCTTGGCGTCTTCTTCTTCTTTTTTTTCCCCCTCTTGGTCATTGCCTCAAGTGTAGCTTCAAGAGAGTTGCAAACAGAGTGAGCTTCTCAAAGTTGCTTTCCTGGGGGAAGACAGTGGGAGCTGGAGTTGGATTAGAGCCCATAGACTGCAAAACTTTGACATCGTATATCACTCTGCTCTAAGCAATGTGATATTCTTAGTAAATAATGGTGTTAATACCTAGCTTACAAACATTATGGTTTTAGGAAGCAGAAAGATCAAAACGACGTAGTTCTGCAAAAAGATCGCATCATAGCCTGGATTCGTCAAGAAAATTTAAAAAAATAGAGATAGAAAATTAGGCAGTTTAATGTCTCTATTGGATTAAGGATATCGGTAGGGTGGTCACTAGGAAAAGGCTGTGTGATTCTGGGGATTTTCATGAACTCAGAATTTACCTGTTAGGAAATAAGGTGCTATTTGAAAACCTGCTTTGGGTATGCAAAGAATGCATGTTGCTTTTTACAATGTTTTCTTTTCACATTCATAATAGTCACATTTCCTTTCCCTAACCACTGTTGTATGTCTGTTGTACATTACCTTTACACTTGTTAGCTTTTCCTGCTCACTTCCAAGTGTTTTATTTATATTTGCCTTTATCTGGAAAAATCATAGTGCTCAAAAGGAGGAAGAGATGTTACTTCCAGGATGGTGAAAGGGGGTGACAGCTGGGGTTAAAAGTCATTTGCTTTCTGCCCTTCCCCCTCTTATTTTGGAGATACTTTTTAAATGTTATTTGGTATCTATAAGGAATATTTGTTCTAAATGCTTGTGAATTTGGCTTTTTTTTTTCTTTTTCTGTCTTTCTTTTTTAAAGAACATAGTCTTTCAACATTCTTAGACTCACCAGTTATAGAATCTTTACTTAGCTCTACAATCCTTGTATGACTTTGTAGCAGACTGAAAGATTGAGCACAACTTTACCTGAGCAGATCGTTTAGCTGTTTTAAGTTTTTTTTTTTTTAAGTGTGTGTTTTTACCAAACATATATTTTTTAACATATGCAAATGGCATTGTTGAGCTAGTTAGTGCCCACATAGATAAATGGGTACTCCCTTTCCCTCCCCATTTTCCCCTCCCCCTCCTTTCTGTTTACTGAGCTTCTAAGAGGTTGCTTTGCTAGCAGTTGTGCTCACATAGCAACATGTGCCCACAGCACACTCAGGCTGGTCTATATGGCGTCAGCTGGGGAATAGCTAATCTAAACCCTCATTAGCAGACCTCTCTCTCAGCCTAGTATATTTTCTTTCACTGTCTTTATTTCCTACCGTTAGAAACCTTCATAGTCACTGCATATCATGGGACATTTTTGTTCTCATTTATTGTTCATGATTATTTAATTTTTAGCTATTTATAAACTGTATTGGAACATTTCCTATACAGTGAAAGTAATATAGATTCCCCCATTTGTACTATGTGACCTCCTTGACCTTGAATTTATCAATAGCCCTCTCTCCTTTCACATCTACCTACGACTGAAGCACTGAACTATTTTTTTTCCATTGCTTATGCTTAATTTTGGCTCAGCCTATAAATAGTCTTAACATGAACAGCACCACATGTAGCCTCTCAATTTCCCAGAAATACTTTCTACATTATTGGTTATAGCCCGGGTAAAATGATTATTTGTGTGTATTAAATTTATATGCAGGACCCTGAATATTTATTTGGCCACAAGAGGTAACTTATACATTGTTCATCAAACCCAATATCAAGTCTCTGGAGCTATATCCACCAAGAAGGACAATCACTTAGCACTCTCATTTACTCCTGATTCTTTCTCAAAACATTATTTTGAGTGTATGCTTGAAATAAAGTTACATAAAAGTCCTTTTTTTCTTTTTTAAATGAAACCTTTTACCAGGTGGTCATAAATTGATTTCTAGTGAGAGAGGAACAGGCAAAGAAGTTTTCTGTTTGATACAAGTCACTCAGGCATGTAGGAAGGTTAACAGTAAAGGCAATCTTTATAGTGAAATGTTAAGACAAACGTCCTGTTAAACTTTGACAGGTTCTAGACATTTGTTATGTAATTAGCTCCACAGAAGTCTGGATATACACAATGTGTGTGCACACATATACACATATCAATCGTTTTGGGGGAATATCTATTTAAAGTGACAAAAGTTTCCATTATACCAAAAAAAAAAAAAAAAAAAAACCCAACAACAACAACAACAAAAAAACTTCTTTTTCTCTTTCCAGGAAGAAATGGTAAAATTTCTAAATGATGCTCCACATGTGGAACAAATTCTGTCATTAGCAATGGAAATACGACTATAATAGTCACTCAATACTGGCTATTTTCAAGGTTCTAAATGTGGAAAGCTTTTCGTAGGAAGCTAATATGTGTGATTGGTGGAATTCAAACAAATGTCCTGGGGTCAAGATTTTTGGAAAGTCATAATTCAGTCTTTAGATTTCATATGATTGCTGTGTTTTAATTTGAAAGGAGTGCAGGAAGAAGTCAGGAGACAATCAAGACTGTCTGCTCACGGTCCCTAACATTAACTCAGAAGGAAGGATTGTTTTGAATCATGGAAAGGGAATTTCTTGGTGTCAGCTTATAACACAAGGTTCTGAAGTCAATCAGAGCTCAAGGATACAAAACACTCTTCCATGAAGCTGTTCTTCCAACCCTTCCCCACCCTTTTTTGAAAGTATACCTATATTTGGTGTTGCTATCTCTGTATAGAAATGATTGTCAATTTCATGGGAGCTAAGCTGAAATAACAGTTTAAAAAAATGCTTTCCGTATCTAGAATCTAGAACCCTGAGGAATAGGATTCTTGTTTCTTCTGTCCAAGTGCAAACTTCATAGAGAAGCAGACAAAACATTGAAGCAGGCAGAAGGTTAGGAAGGCACAGTAACTTCTTTTTATAAAGTAATTCAAAGGCACTTTCAAATCGGGCATCATTTAGGTGTCAAAAGCTGCCAAAATGTAACACACATTGCAATTTTCATAGATGACTAATCTCAGGAAAAATGTGTTGGGGCACATTCTTGTATAATAACTTGGATAAAGAAGAAGAAGTCAAAAGACTGTAACAAGGCATTTTCAAAGACAATGCACCTTGCCTCTTTTCAAGGAGATGCAAGAACACAAGATAAAAGGTTGGCTTTATTTGTTTGCAGCTGGCTTGGCTGAAATTGGTTTTGTTAACTGCTTAATCTCACTGGCTTTAGCAGAAAGAAAAAGTGGAGTCTTCATTAGAAGGGCCTCCACAAATTTCTGATCCTTTCCATGTGTTGGTCATTTCCTCCCTTAAATACAGGAGATGCATTTGGTTGTTGGAAAAGTTGAGAATCACTTTTCTTTTTTATTTCCGGGTAATATCAGTTTTGTTCATGTGTGTATGTTAAGAAAACACCTTAGACTTTCTTTTAGGCTTTTGTTAGTTGTCCAGGAAAAAATATATACTTTCTCTGAGGAAATATGGAAAGTTAAATAGATAGTTTTCATGTAGGGGAGAATGAGCAATTAGAGGAAAACTGAAAACTATTTGTTCATATTAAGTAAAGGTGAGTGCCTTCTCCATAGGAACCTATGGCAAACAGCAGCACTCAAAGTGAAAGTGAGGGACTTGGCATTTATGATCTGCCCTTACAAAGTTGTCTCTGTTTGGGAGAACACAGCTTTGGACCCACGTGAAATGAGTTCCTGCCTTATCTCAATCCACTAAAGACCTGTTCCTTTGACACAATGGTGCTTACTTCCTAGCCTATCATTACCTCTGGCAGTCCCATCTCGAGAGAATTTCAGGACTCTTATTTCTAGGCAACAGAATCGTGCTTTCTGTTCCCCAGAGCAACCCTCCTTGGTCTTCAAGTCAGAATCAGTGGCACTAGGAGAGATGTATCAGACGTTTCGTCATAGTGACTGCAGTAAATGGAGGAAGGGATGAAACAAGCCCAAACAGTATCTAGAAATTGGGGTCCATTTCAGATGATTATAAGGGCTGTCTACACAATTATATCATTTAAACAAAATAGCCTGTGTCTTCTGGTTTCAACCTTGTCATCAGGAGCTCTAATAGTCTGTCATAATGCAAGTGCAATGCAATTAATATCAATGCTGCACTCATGTGAAAAGTTCTCTAGACATATCCTAGTTCTAAAGGCTTTGGGAACAAACCTTGGAATCAGAAAGCCTTTCTTCTTGTGAGTAGTCTGGAACTTTAGCAAGTAAGGAAGAAGAGAAGGGAGAGATAGACTTGAAGAAAGACAGAACATTCCCGTTCAGTGGTAAAAAATAAGGGGAAAGGGACCTGACATTTTGGTTGAGCAACTGTCAGAGATTCATTTTATGTTTAATGACTTTATGCTTTTAAGTAAAATGAAAAATCTTTTGTAGAATATAAAAATTAAAATCCCTGTAATTCAATGTAAAATATTCTTGACTGTGCCTGATTATGTGTTTTTGTTGTTACATATTACCTTAAACAGTGGAACTCTTGAAGAATGCCTGCTTTTGTAATGAATGATCTCTCTTTTCTTGCAGGACACATTCTCTGGATGTCAACTGAGTCACTAAGGCAACTCTACATGTCAGGAGACAGACCTTGGTAGAACTCCAAGGCTCCTGGAGACAGTCATCTCTCCTCATTTATTATTATTATTTTTTTCGGTGTGTGTGTTCTCACTGAACATTCAAAACTGTTTCTCCAAAGGGTTTTGCAAAAACTGAGACTGTTTTCCAAAGCAGAAGCACTGGAGTCCCCAGCAGAAGCGATGGGCAGTGTGCGCACCAACCGCTACAGCATCGTGTCTTCAGAAGAGGACGGCATGAAGTTGGCCACCATGGCGGTCGCCAACGGCTTTGGGAATGGGAAGAGTAAGGTCCACACGCGACAACAGTGCCGGAGCCGCTTCGTGAAGAAAGACGGCCACTGTAACGTCCAGTTCATCAACGTGGGCGAGAAGGGCCAGCGGTACCTGGCGGACATCTTCACGACCTGCGTGGACATCCGCTGGCGGTGGATGCTCGTGATCTTCTGCCTGGCTTTTGTGCTTTCGTGGCTGTTTTTCGGCTGCGTGTTTTGGTTGATCGCTCTGCTGCACGGCGACCTGGACGCGTCCCGGGAGAGCAAAGCCTGCGTGTCGGAGGTGAACAGCTTCACGGCCGCCTTCCTCTTCTCCATCGAGACCCAGACGACCATAGGCTACGGCTTCAGGTGCGTCACGGACGAGTGCCCGGTGGCCGTGTTCATGGTGGTCTTCCAGTCCATCGTGGGCTGCATCATCGACGCCTTCATCATCGGCGCCGTCATGGCCAAGATGGCGAAGCCCAAGAAGCGGAACGAGACGCTCGTCTTCAGCCACAACGCGGTGATCGCCATGAGGGACGGCAAGCTGTGCCTGATGTGGCGCGTCGGCAACCTCCGCAAGAGCCACCTGGTGGAGGCGCACGTGCGCGCGCAGCTGCTCAAATCCAGGATCACCTCGGAAGGGGAGTACATCCCCCTGGACCAGATAGACATCAACGTGGGCTTCGACAGCGGCATCGACCGCATCTTCCTCGTGTCCCCCATCACCATAGTCCACGAAATCGACGAGGACAGCCCTCTGTACGATTTGAGCAAACAGGACATCGACAACGCAGACTTTGAAATCGTGGTGATCCTGGAAGGCATGGTGGAAGCCACGGCCATGACCACCCAGTGCCGGAGCTCTTACCTCGCCAATGAAATCCTCTGGGGCCACCGCTACGAGCCTGTCCTGTTCGAGGAGAAACATTACTACAAAGTGGACTACTCGAGGTTCCACAAAACCTACGAAGTCCCCAACACCCCCCTTTGTAGTGCCAGAGACTTAGCAGAAAAGAAATACATCCTCTCCAATGCTAACTCGTTTTGCTACGAAAATGAAGTTGCCCTCACTAGCAAAGAGGAAGACGATAGTGAAAACGGGGTTCCAGACAGCACGAGTACGGACACACCCCCTGACCTAGACCATCACAACCAGGCCAGCGTCCCTCTGGAACCCAGGCCTTTGAGGCGAGAGTCGGAGATATGACTTGACTGATTTCCTTCTCTGGAATATTCACTTTACAACACAGTCTGTTGGACAGAGGCCCAAACAGTGATGCAGACGACGGTACTGGTGCCGAGGTGGGTCCATCAAGCGGCCCCCAAGGGACTGAGGCAGGCACAATGGTTTCAAAGGAAGACTGTAAGCCTGATGATTAACGTGAGCACTAAACATGCCTCTCCGTGACCCGATGGCACATATTATGTTGTAGAATAAGTTATGGATTTTTTTGTTCGTTTGTTTTTGTTTTATGTTTTTACAAAACTTGAACTTGCAGGCAAGCCTTGGTTGGGTATTTGACTTATCCAGAATGCTTCTCTATAGGGAACAAGAATGTTTTTAATGGCATAACAAAGGCAAGACTCTGCCTTAATCTTTGAAAAGCTGCTAACTACATGAACACAAATTGTATTTTTGTTGCAGTGTAGTTTTTTTTTTTTTTAATTTTGTGTAATTTTAAAGTCAGTGTTGAACTTTGTTGAAAGTTCACCATGTGCTTCAAAGTGGCAAGTATTTGGGTATTAACTGCCTAAAAGGAGAGCCTGATATTTTGAGGCCAGTAATTTGTTTGCTAGAATTGATTTTCTCTCTCTCTCTCTCTCTCTCTCTCTCTCTCTTTGGTTACATAAGGGCATTATGTAACGCTAGCCAAATGGTAGCCTCCAGTTGTTTGTTTGTTTTGTTTTTTTCCTCCATGATGCTAATGGGTTATCTCAAATTTTAAGTTAGACTACCTAAAATAAATACCAAAGATAATGCATATTTTTGCACAATGAAGCTTATACTAAATAAAGAAACAAAGCCCCACGGGCTGCCTTGATATCAAGAGACAATAACTTTGAACCTCAGCAAGACCCTGAACCACTGGTTCTTTTTGCACCTTATTCAGAAAACACAGCGTTATACACACAGATTCCAGTAAGTGTAGTGCTTTTGAAATTTTGTTCTTTCATGTAAACATTCTTAATTGAAGAGGAAGAAGAAGAAGAAAGGAGAAGTACAATTCACAAACACACCCTGTCTTTCCTGCGGGGTGGTGCAGGCCAGGCTGATGCCTACATACACTGAGAGACGGTGATGTGCGCTTTCTGATTGTGTGGGTTTTCCCTTTCTGCACATTCCACATTGTATTCCGTAAGATAAGATCTTCACTAAACCTTGGTGGCATCCTGGCATCCTCAAGAACTGAGCCATCTAATGTGAAAGATGAATAGGTTGACACCACTGCTGCTGAGTTCATTGTCCTGTCAGGACATCACCAGCTCCACTCTCTCTTAAAGAGAGAAAGATGCCAGGCCTGGCCTCCAGGCTCCTCCTTCTCATCAGTCTGGAGTGACTTCTGCAGGGTCAGAGAGGCTAACAAATGCTAAAGCCGGGATGCAAAGAGGTGTGGACAAGCCACTTTGATGCAGCACTTCAGATGAAGTATTCAGGAGGAACAGGAAAACTTGCCCTTTTTTTTATGGCAGAGGGTAGGAGTGAAAGTGCCTCAGTATTTTCGGGTCAAAGAGAGCCATAAAAATTAACATAATCACAAATAAAAGAGATCATGGTGTAAAGGGGTTATTTTCTGTGTGTAAACTCGTGATTGAATGTGGGGCTCCTAGCAGGTTACAAAAGAAGGATGCATTGTTTTCCAGAAGCTTCTCCTGCCTGGTGGGACCCTATTGCTCGGACACTTTTTTTTTTCTTTTTCGTTCCCTGCTCTACTCAAAGATGGAGCTCTTTTTTTGGTTTAACGTTCCCTGTTTGTGAATTCTGGGGTTATTGACTTTTTAATTGGAGTCTCCAAATCAGCTCTTTTATGGTATTATATCCCTGTATGCCATTAAAAAACAGCTTGTTCTAGAGTCATGTACTTGCTAATTGGATGCTTCTGATGGGCTCTGGTTCTTGAACAGCCATATCCGAATGCAGTGCCTGCGACAAATAATGACAGTTTCTGCTGTTTTCAGCCTTCCACTTTGATGGGTTTGCGAGCCATGGTGTTATTTTCATCGAAACCAAGAAAGAGATGCAAAGCAAGTGGATGTTATTTTAGACCCAAATTTTAAGGCAGGTTTGGGAAGTTGTTTTAAGAGTTAAAGGAATTGGGGATTAAGTGGACAAGAGAACTTCCAGAAGAGATAACAATGTGGTCTTTGATAGCGAGACGATATATTGAGGGCTTCAGCTGCTGCTATTATGATGTTTTTGTAAAGGAAAATCATCAAACCAAAGAGTATTCAGTGATATGTCAATTAAATGAAGATGCAGTGGAGAATGGGGTGGGGGTGACCACTAAAGAGGCTCTCCCCCAAAACACACAGTGCTACCACTTAAAAAAGACTTCAGATATATGAAAGAGGATGGGTGTGGGGGCAAGAAAGAGGGAGAGAAATCTTTCAACCTATTTCTGAAAAAGAAAAAAATGTAAAATTTCTGGTGCACAAGTTTGTTTGTTTTTTTTTTTTTTTTTCAAGAAAATTTTGCAGAAGCTATGTTTTTAAAAGTGTACATTTTATAAAGTTTATCAGATATTTTCATATTTAAAGCCAAATGTAAATAGAAATCTGTAAAGGGAAAACAATTGCCATAGGAAGTATAATTTCAGTGCAGCAATTTCGGAGAGCTAGTACCTATATGCTACTGGTTAGCATGGTTTTAGCAAATATTTACCAGCCTTATAAGGTTCGTACTGCTATGTTCTTCTGTTATTTATTTCAGCATGGACTGTTCATTCGAAAGCTTTTTTCTAGTTATTAGCATTTTAACAATTACAAGCTTTAAATGGCTTTTTTTTTTTTTTTTTTTTTTGTCAAGAGCCAAGACACAGGTAATGCACAACACTTATTGTTGCATTTTACCTTCAAAATATCTGTCTTCATCGACTGGATCTCTGTCACCAGTGTACACATGTTATTAGAGTGCAGATGGAAGGGACTCACCAAGAATATCTGGGGGTCAATTCCCAGATGCTTGTTGCTTCTCTATTGCAAACAAAACCCTATTGAATTTACTTAGAATTTATTCCCTTTTGTAGAATTGTTGCCCATATCTGGATGGGCGCTATATTTTGAGAGGGGGGAAGTCATAAATTCCAGGTTATCCTATTTTTAAATAAAATGTAGACAAAGTGAATTCTATTTTGAATATCGAGAAAGGAATAGTTTTGTATCCCTCTAAGAGTATACTTGAATCAGACATTATAAGGATGTCGCCATAGCACTGCTGTCATTTCCGAATTCCTAGATTAAGTTTGCTTTACATGGTTTTTCTTTTGTTTTCTTTCTTCCCTTTACTCTCTTGTCCCAAATCTTGGTGTGTATTTGATAAGCTTTGTCATCCGAATCACGTTCCCCTTGCAAATAATGGGTGTAATTTTGTATTTTATAATAAGCTGCTCAGTAAAGGCAAAAAGCTTGTCCTGAGAAGTAGAGTGAGTTCTTTTCACTCTGGGTCTAATAATGTAAAGGTGAAAACAAACAAACAAACAAAAAAAAAAAACGTGTTGAGCAGTCACCTCCCATCCTCAACCCTCAGCCAACTAGAATCTCTTTTCTAGTCCTAATATTGAGTTTTAGCTCTGGGCTCTGGCGAATTGAACAATCCTGGCCTTTGAGAATCCTGGTAGTTATTATTTCCCATTTGACGTCTTTTTTTGTATCTAAAGTCTTCCTCTTGTACTGCACAAACCATGGATTGTACATATTTTTTATATATTATGTCTTATTTTATTATTTCTAAATAAAAATTAAAAAATGAATACAGATTGGAGCAAAAATCTTTGGGCTTTCTGTATGATGACTGTAGAAACACTGGAAATGTTCCCAAACAATAGAACGTAAACTCCAGAGAGGTGGATGAATAGAGCCATAGAAATTGCCTAAACAGGTGCCGTGGGTGGCAGATTAGTTTAATCCAAGTTAGAGGAAGTCATGCTCATATTTTGTTTTTGGACGGAATGGCCTAGGTAGAGAAAGGATAAAAAAGACCAAAAATAAGCAAAGAAAACTAACAAAATATTAAAAGATTTAGATTTTGGTTTTGTTTAATGATAATAATATGTACTTACTTTTTATCAAGCCTCAACTATGTTTTGAGTTCTTGCTTTATATAATATTTTATCTTATTCTCACACACACACACACAAAACAACAAAGAGGGATATTATTATTCTAGTTTTATAGATCAGAACTTGATCAACGGGTTCCATAAAGAGCCAGGTAGTAAATAATTTTGGCTTTAGGAGAGTCATTGTCTCAGGGAAGTAATTCCACTCTTCTAACACAAAACAATCACCCCAGACAATGTGAAAAACAAGCTGTGTTTCAGTAAAACTTCACTTACAGCCATAGGCAATTGGCTAGTGGCCTATTGTTGGTGGAGCCCTATTATAAATGAAAAAACTGAGTTTGAATTTTAAAGCTAATGAATTAATGAAATAATGTTTGAATTCAGGTTTTATCTTTCCTCAAACCTTGTCTAATCCCATCAGCTACGTGTTTCAGGACACCCAAGTTAGGAAACACACGGGGTATCAAAGAAAGCACCCCTTTCTCTAGCAAATTTGGAATTGCTGAACTGTTTCTCCACATTGTAAACACTGAGGAAATTTTCACACTGAAATACAGGTTGCTCCTTAATATTGTTCTCTTTAACAAAATACTCATGGTCATTATTATGTTTCAAAGGGAGTTTTGAGTTCTTCACAAATATTAAAGAATTTAATCTTAACAGCAACCCTCTGGGATAAGCTCATTGTTATCTTTATTTAAGAAACTTGGGAACTAAGGTCCAGAGAGGTCAAGTACCTTGTCTAAGTCCACACAGCTTGTAGGGATGAGTGCTGAGATTTAAACTGAGGCCATTCGGGACTAGGCTGTGCTTTTTGTCACTTCTCTCCGAGACTTTTCTGTTGGAGATATTCTTGGTGAAACCTTCACCATTTACTCCAAAACTTTCCACGTCTCACCTTTTATCCTTCTCGGGGATGAAAACACATCCTTTTTATCTGCACAGGATTAACGCAGGCTTCTCGTCTCATTCATAACATGTTTCCCAATTTCTCATTTAGTGTTTGCAGAGAGGGAACACGTCACAAGGGATAGAATAATTACAAGCGCTGATTGTGGGATTTGGGTAAATTTCAAACTTCAGATTAATTACAATTAACTAGGAATTGCTAAGGTCTGTCTCCAGGCAAAACCACAGTGCTCCATTACTAACCCAACGACAAACATCCTGCCACAACCGTGCCCCGCCTTCTACCCAGGTTGTCAGCCAAAGTGGTAACACGATCCACTGGGTAATTGGGACGATTAAAACAGTGTCTGTGATAGTAAGACAGTGTGTGGAATGGTATCCATATAGGCCTCACCAGTGTATTGTTTTTAATTGAATATATATACACACAATGACAAGGCAGGGACAGAGCTTCAGAGCCCTTCTTCTACTTGGATACTCTTCTGGGTGACGGCCAGCTAAGACCTCCAAGCTTTAGCCTTCCCAAGCAGCAAGGGACAAATTTTAACAAGGTGAGCCAGATTTGATGCATTGAGCATTACTAAATATTGGGACTAATGATGCTGAACAAGTACACGTAAGTGGTTCTCTCCAAATAACTGAAAGTTGTGACCTCTAGGGAATTTATGGTTTTGGAAGAATGATTTCCTAAAATGTTAAAGAATTCCCTGCCTTTGTCAAAGGATGATATATATTATTTAACATTTTCCTGTGTGACTCCTGGTAGAATATGGTTGTCAGTGGTTTGTCTTGTTTATCGTGAAAGTATCAGTGACTGTTTTGTCCATTGCCAGAAGAACCCCAGGATTCTGTAGGATTTTGTTTCTGATTGTCTGTGTTGAGGAACTCAGACCAATCCATTATGATAAAGATTATTTTATCATATATGATATAATAACATAGCATGTGTAAATCGTATCACATGTAATATCAATGATCCGATAGGATTATCAGATAATCCTATATGATTAATACCCAAATACCAGAAGGTCCAAATGAGACAGTAAAAGATGGGATTGGGCTTTATGTTCACTGAACTTAATTTCAGAGATCTTTTTTAAATTTCGGGTTTGAGGTTTTATTCTGAGAGGCTGAGGCTGTGAAGGAGTTTGAGTTCTAGAAAATTCTATTCAATTCAACCAAATATTTGTTGAGGAATTATTACATGGTACTGGATACTCAAAAGTTTTCTATATGGAGTTAGGTTTTAGGAGATCATGGTTTGGAAAATGATGGGTATGGTGGTATGTTATGTTATATTTATTTTGTCTTAAAACTAAGAAAAATAATGGAGTTCTAGGCATACCAAGTTTATATACAACAACAACTACTCATTACTGACTATGGTAATTACTTGCTAAGCTATATGGTTCTTGCCTCCAGTATACAGAGATCTTCATTTGGTAGATTAAACATTTTTTCAGGGATGTAACTATAGATTTGATTTTTTTTTTTTACAGCAGCCTATTGAGAATCATTTTAAGAGCATATCATTTAAATATTTTAATTGTGGCAAATGTTTGTATTTTTTTGATTAAATTTTAATTTTAGAAAATCCAGAATCAAGAAGAACCACATTTAAGTGACGATAGGTAGTTCAGATCACAAATATCATATTGTACAAAACAGCCAGTGTATGACTATAAAGAACATGTAATGAGGTGCTTTGGTTGTTTAATTGTTATGGTTCGGATTTGGCTGAGAATGACTTAGGAGGTATTACAGAATGTGCTATCTCAAGAGAGCAGAGTTGGATTAAGTAAGCAACCTCTGATATGATGACTTTGAAAGACATTTCCTATGTCTTTAAATAAACTTACTTGGCTTAAAAATTTCTCTTTCTCATCTCTCTGTCTTCTAATTCATGAATGGTAATTCAACTTTGGCTTTAGATTTTTACCCTCAAATTCCAGATAAATATTATATGGATATATTGATACTAATGTGTAAGTTTGGTGAGACAAGCATATTTTCTCAAGCTCGTAGTATCTTAAAATCAGAATATGTAAACCCTTTAGCATTGACTAATAGGTCGATAATTCCCTTCAAGGAAAAATTAAAAATTTGTGTGTATTTGGTTCAGTTTTGATAGAGTATGCTTTGTGACAACAAATATGTGTACCCACACAAGCTCCTACTGGTATGAAAGTTTGGGAATTAAAAGGCAAAAGTCTTATGACAATTTCTTGGTTTAGGTAAACCTAAGAAAATTACATATGCAGTGCCTCAAGTGCCAGAGACATTTCAAAGTCAATAGCATGCGTTTCCCTCCCTCCGCCCCTCCCCCGCTCCCTTCCTTCCTTCTTTCCATCCTTCTTTTTCTTCCGCCCTCTCTCCTTCCCTTCCTCCTCTTTCCATTCTTCTCACCACATAGTTTTAAGCCTCTATTACACATTTGACACTGCATTAATTGCTGCCATTATTAGTCACACTCAGAAGCAACTCAATAAAATTACAATGCAGCTATTTGATCTTAAAGAATGGTTACTTAATTTAATGTTCAACCTAAAATCCATATTTATTTATTTATTTGAGACAGAGTCTCACTATGTCGCTCTCAATAGAGTGCTATAGTGTCACAGCTCACAGCAACCTCAAACTCTTGGGCTTAAGTGATTCTCTTGCCTCAGCCTCCCAAGTAGCTGGGACTACAGGCGCCTGCCACAAGGCCTGGCTATTTTTTTTGTTGCAAGTGTCACTGTTTAGGAAGCCTGGGCCAGGCTCAAACCTCCAGTTTTGGTGTATGTGGCTAGCGCCCTACTCACTGACCTACAGGCGCTGAGCCAAACCTGTGTTTATTCTTACATTTTAAGTTGATTTGGTAAGAACTTTGGTCCCATGGAACTTTTTCTTCTCTTCCTCATGCTAAATAACTGCTCTGACCCCAGATTTTGCTTATTAGCTGCCCCAGGACCTTCCCAATCTTGACCCATGAGCCTAAAGGCATCCTTTGGACAAGCTATTGGGTTTGCTCAGGTATAACAAACCAAGGACTCAAATCTCATACTTTATCATTGTGTTTAGCTTTGGGTTTTCAATTTTTTTGCCAGTACAGCTTTACCCCTAGAATCCCAATTAAGCAATTTTTTATTTGATTTGATAAGCAAAGAGAGTATCTCATGTAGGCATGTAGGAGTTTTTTCATCAAAATATATAGATGCCTGCATGACAAACTTATAAAAACTGATTACTTACCAGCAGAGAAATTTCAAAGGTGAGTGTATGCACATCCCTGTCAAAATACTCGTGGCAACCATTCATAACACAAGGGGGTATGCTGAATCAACATGCCAGAGGTTTTCTTCATTCCTATCCTAAGGTGGCCATAGGCCAGCAAAGCACTGCTCATTGCCTATTTCCAGATCAGCTGGAAGTTGCAGCAGCATCACCCAGGCACACTCCGTCAATGAGGCAGCTAACAAGATGCCCCAGGGTTGCCATAGAAACTAGAAGAAGCACCTTCTCCTGCACAGACTTGAATTTCATCTGAGTGACTTTGTTCAGGAACCAAAAATAAAAAAGTGCACAAGGATGTAATTATATAAAAAGATGTGTTCAATTATAAATACAGTATGTGCTTTTTGCCTGGTTCTCCAGCTTGTCTCTGTCTTCCATTTCAGGACATTTGAACTATTCCAGGAGAAATCTCCATTGGAGAGTTAATGGAAGTGAAACTCAGGTTTACCAACATTGGGGAGTGAGGCATTTTTCTGCATTCCTGTCTCTCCCTGGTTTACACTTGACATCTACATGTAAAGTCTTTTTGAACAAGGGCCATATATATATATTTTTAATCAGATTTTCAACTGGGGTCTACAGAAATTTTTCTGCCTTCATGTACTAAGTAGTCTAAAACATACTACAGGCGTATGATCATTTTGCAGGGTAGTAAAAAGAAGTGGACGGGAGAATGCCAAAAGAGCAATTAGTGTAGGCCCCAAAAAAATGGTTTCCAAAAAATCCTGTTGCTACTTGCAACAAACAGCTTCTTTCACCATGGGTGAGGTCAGGAGAATACCTCAAGGGTGGGACATTACCATATTCACCTGGGGAGAAATGTTCAGAGCCTGGTCAGTCTGCTTGAGTTCCCTGTGCCTCCTGGTGGGCTGCTGGGTTAAGTTTCTTAGAAGGAAAAGAAACATCTTTTTGCTAGTATCCCCTAGTGAAACCAGATAATCCTGAACCTCCTCCTTGGCAGGATTTGAAATGCACTTAGGTTGCTGCTTCCTGCTACTGATTTGCATGAAGTTATGTGCAATGAATAATTTATTTAAAAAGGGAAATGCAAAGGTATAAGGTGTGTCTGATGAAAAAGAATACAAGCTTATTTGTTATTTGTTAATGAATATAACTTATTTGTTCTCTTGAGATGGAGGACTATGTGTGAGAACCCTAGACTAAGACCTCCTATAAGGCAAATAAGACCTTTATCTGAATAAAAACATGAAAGTATTTTCTTTCTCTGGAGAGCTGGCAGCCTGCAGGTAAAAAATGTGGCTGGCTCAGCTAGTGCCATTTGTAAAACTAGACTGGCCATGTTGCTTAAATGCCTACTGAAACCAGCTACTTGCATTCAAAGAAAAAAAAAAAAAGAAAGAAAAAGCAAAAAGAGAAAGAGACTGATGAAGTTCCTGGGCTGTTTAAGGAAGGAAAATTTCATTGTAATGAATTTAGAATTTCCAGACCTTTGTATCTCCAGATGTAAACCAACCACAAATGTTGTTTCCTCAAATGCAACTTTAAATTTCAGCTGTGTCCTCTGCCTGGCTCTGAGTTTTGTGTGTTTTCTCTGTTTTGTTCTATTTTTCTGTTTTGTTTTTGTTGTTGTCAATTTTCTTTCTTTTCTTTTTTTTTTTTTTTTTTGGTTCCACATCAACCCATAATGATAACTCAATTCCCCTTTGAGTTTTTTTCCTCCCAAATAATATAAAAATCCATTATTAAGCAATGTTGGCTTTATAGAAAACTTAATACACAAGATGTGGGAGGTGATCTCAGCACATCACTCGTGGGAAACATCAAACTTACCTGGCAGGTCATATTTCTATGAGGATTTCCTCCTTTTACCTCTCCCCCCTAAGAGTACTCAGCCAAATTTACTCCGTTTGCTTCCTGAAACCCATTCAGCTGTTGAGTAAAACAAACCATCCTGCAGTTAGCTATACCCTTATTCTCAGAAATGGCCAGCTTTATACCTGCACACATTTCTTTTTCTTTTACAGAATGATCCTACCACTCAGATGCACAGGTAGTAAAGTCTAATTACAATAATGCAGGGCACAGCCTCAGTCTCACAGACTTGGAAATCTGATCCCACCAATGCATTACAAGTCAACTCCCCCAGCCTTAGGAGACAGGAGTGGGCTGTTCATCTATATTGAGAACTATGAATGCTGAGGGAGGCACACACTTGAGGACTCTAGTCTGGGGATGTTCCCTTTCTGTGAATTTTGCATGTTGCCTAGGATCACAGCAAGGAGAAGTCATGGGAATTAATTTTGGGGTGTTAGCAAATGGAGACATCACGCATCTAAGTCCACTGGGGCTGGGACTCCACTGGAAATGGTCATGTTGAGTCATCAGATAGGCCCCCTACCCCTGAACTAAGCACTGTCCATGTTAGCCTGGGGGACTCTTCTTTCAGGAACATGCAAGGCCAGCTAATGTCATCCTCTGTCCCCTTTTAATTAAAACATTCTTTACTTATATAAGAGAATATAATGGGTCCTTCCGAAGTAAAGTTGTGGAGATCTGGAAATTTATCTCTTTGATCTGTGACTTTTTCCATTTATTGTCTTTTAATTTACATACAATAAAACACTTATTTAAATATGTTTCTATGACTTTCAAGAAATGTATACACTCTTATAACCATTGCCACAATCATCGCTGTCACCCTCTAAGTTTATTTTGTACCTTATTTCAGAAAATCCTCCCCTTTCAGCACCACCCTGGACCCCAAGAGACCCTTTTCTAGGGTTTCTATTCTATCATTTCTTAAATTTCAGGATCTTTATTTTTTTTTTTAACTGATACCCTATAATTATAATTTAATGTTTAATACATATATGTGTTGTATGATGATCAAAGCAAGGTAGTTAGTTGATCCGTCATCTTGTGTGTTTCTTATTTATTTCTGGTGAGAATATTCAAAAGCCTCTGTTTTAGCTATTTTATAAAATACAATGCCAATTGTTCACCATAGTCACCCCGCTATGCAATAGAACACTAATACTTCTGCCTCCGGTGTAACTGTAACTTTTTACCCATCTCTGGTAATTGCTGTTCTATTCTGCTTCTGTGATAGAATTTAAACAACATTTTTTAGATTCCACATAAGAGTGAGATGGTGTGGTGCTTGTCCTTCTGTGCCCAACTTATTTTACTTACCGCAATGGCCTCCAGATTCTTCCATATTGCTGCAAATGACATGATTCCCTTCTTTCCTGATGGTTGAATAGTTTTCCATCACATCTATATATAGATGTATGTGTGTGGGTGTGTATATGCTGATCATACGGTAGTTGTTTTTTAAATATTTGAGGAACTTTCATTCTGTTTACTGTCATGGTTAAACCAACTTTACAGTCCCACCAGCAGTGAGTAACCGGTGCCTTTTCTTCACATCCTCCCCAACCTTTGTTTTCTTTTGTCTTTTTATAATAACATCTTAACTGAAGCAAAGTGCTCTCTCATGTTGGTCTTGATTTACGTTTCCCCAGGATTAGTGATGTTGAGCATGTTTTCATACACCTGTTTGCCATTTGTATGTTTTCTTCTTAGAAATATCTATTAAGATTTTTGCCCATTTTTTAAACGAGATATTTGAGGAGTTTTTGCTATTCAGTTCTTTAAGGTCCTTATATAAACGGATATTAACCCCTTGTCAGATGCAAAGTTTGGAAAAATGTTCTCCCTTTCTGTAGGTTATCTCTTTATTAATTGTTTTCTTTGCTGTGCAAAAGCTTTTTAGTTTGATATAATCCCATTCGACTGTTTTTGCTTTTGAGATCTTATTTTAAAAATTTGTGGGCAGTTTAGTATTGTGAAATATTTCCCTGTGAGGTTTTTTTTTTTCTGGTATTTTTATAGTTTTGAGCTTTACATTAAAGACTTTAGTCTTTAATACATTTCTGGATCGATTTTTTTTTAAGTTTGACCTTATATTTGTGTAGGTATGTTCACTGTTTTCTCTTCGGATCATATAGATGCCATTCACGTGTTTATCTTTTTTTATTTATTTATTTATTTATTTTTTGCAGTTTTTGGCTAGGGCTGGGTTTGAACCAGCCACCTCTGGCATATGGGGCTGGTGCCCTACTCCTTTGAGCCACAGGTGCCACTCACATGTTTATCATTTAAGACCCAACATATCTCTGCTTTGATGCATCCTGTCTTTATTTTACTTTCTGATTCTGAGATGAAAATCTTCCTCTGTAATTTTCAAAACCTTGAGGCTCTGAGTGCTCAACACATATTGCTATTGTCCAGTTTTCTACCTACCTTCTACCTACCTTCCAACCCAGCCCTCCGGGCCACTGATGTTTTTTATGTTAAATCATTGATAGCAGAACTTTTGAAAGAAGAAATACATTGTTTTTGATTCTATGTTATATATAATCACATATAAACATGTGTGTGTATATATATATATATATATATATATGCATGTATATATATGAATTAGTGTTCATTTTTGCCTAAGGAAATCTATAATTCAAAGAAATTCTCAAAGGAATTCTTTCCCCATAGGTTTTGTATAACAGAGATTTCTCCTCTATTTTTTAAATTTCTGTATAAAATGTATTTAATCCCACTTACTGAAATGTTAATTTGACTCATTTTCTTCAGAAAAATGGCCAAATAAAAGGTGCTTTCCACAAGCTACTTAAGGATTCTGAGCCTTGATTTTCATTATAAAATAACAATAAAAACAGAACTTGTAGTATTTAAAAAGAAATAGCTTATGCAAAAGCACTTTATACGTTATATGGTACCATATATAAGTCTAAAAATATATACATACATACAAGTCTAATATATATATATATAATTCTAAAAATAACCTATACTTTTTAAATATTTGAGGAAATTCCATACCGTAATACTTATAATATACTCATAAGTATATATACTTCCATACTTACATAAGTTATTTTTAGACTTGTAGTTGCAGTTTTTTATTTCTTGATAGAGATAGTCTTTACCCTAAATTTTAAATATTAAGTCCCACAAAAGAAAGAAAGAAAGAAAGAAAGAAAGAAAGAAAGAAAGAAAGAAAGAAAGAAAGAAAAAAATGGGTTGTTCTCTTTTGAAAAATGTTTACCGACCATCAATTGCATGGAATTGTGATAGGCATTATCCAAAGGTACTCTTTTCAAAGTTACCAGGGAAGTGAGAAGGATTGAGAAGGGCAATCACAGTCATCTAATTTTAGATTTCTATATTTATGTTCTGACCTGAGCAATCAGACCAACAGAACTCCAATAATGTGTATGTGCAAAGCATGTAAGGGCACTCTCCTGCTCCCTTTCTGAGATAATCCTTAGCATTGTCTATCACTTTATATCAAATGCCACTTTTTTTTTTCCCCCTTTTTCCTTTGTACTCGAGTTTATAAGGTAGAAGTTTATGCACCTGGACCCAGGCACAATGTGCAGAGAAGGTGTTGTTCTTGGCAGGCTGCTAGTAACAAGCCTATCAGATTACAGAGTGGATTTCCTTTATCTCGGGGCATTGGACTGTATTCAGGGGGCAAGAGTGATGGGATTTCACTTCTTGTTCGGACACGCTAGTCATTTCTTGTTCTCATTCTTCTTGAGAACAGAGTACAGTCTTCTGGCATACATCCTAGTAGGGTAAACGTCCACACAAGAAATGCATAGATGTTCTAGATGCTTTTGCTAAACACACTGGCTTTACTTACAAGAAAATGAAAAAACTACTTCTCGAGAATAAGAGGTTGCTCCTTCCTGGAAGTTTTAGCCAAACCAGAATTGCTTGGTTCTACCAGAAATAGTTATATAAGAAGCCACTTACCCTACATCCTGAGAGGTCCAGAGAGGTTCTCCTTGCTGGGTGCTAGGGGAGTTTTTCGCTATCATGTCTTTACCTACATATACTTTCCCTCACTGTTTTCATTGCTTTTTTTGGCAAGCTAAATCTTTACCAAATATTGTCACCAAAAACATTTCTAAACAATCTGCTAAAATAAGTTATTTCTGCTTTGCAAGATTCTTTTATAAGGAAAGCGGTATTCCGGACAAAGGGCCCTGAGGAGGCTCCCTGGCGCATCACTCCAACAGTGCATGCGCACACACAGCACCTGTGCACATGTGAGTGAAACTAAATGCCTTCCACAACTCCAGAGTCCTCACTCTTAAAAACATCTCTCTTGTGACATTGGTAAGATCAAAGGGGAAATTCAGCCTTGAAACTGTAGTGATATCTCACCAATTTGAGCTTTTGGCCTGATTTCTTTATTGTCCATTATATGTGATATAATTTCAGGAAAGGAAAAAATATACATGAGAGTAATTACTAGTTCTGTAATAGCTTATTTATAATTACTATATTTTCTACAACGAAACTAGACAATTTCTTTTATTTTATTCGAGATTTCTGAGTTGAGCATAAAGTTGATATTTCCCATCCTTTCTTTTGTTTTGTCATAAAAACATTAGTATCTGTAAAATATCATCTGAGTGCCACTTTTGTCAAATTCCGCAGGTGGTGTTGATATGTCGCTTTCTCATGGTGTTTAAAATTTATAAGTAGTCTGAAATAAAAGCTTATTAAAAAGTGTTTTAAAATGTTCAGTTGCATATTTATTTTTGCTTTGTTTTATTTTTTTCAGAAGGACGCTATATTTTTCCTTTTGTTTTTATGACCTAGTTTTATGGAATTGTAGTCAGAAAACATGGAATATATTAGTTTATTCAAACCATAATGACCAATCTTTATAAATATACTATAGCTATGTGAAATAAAAGCATATTCCCTTTTGTTAGGTACACATTTTAAATATTTACATGTCCGCGAATTGTGTAAGTATTTAATAACTTCAAAAATGTTTAAACTGTTTAATCTCTTGACCACTGAGATAAATGTGTTCAAGTCTTTACCTTGATGGAGGAGCAGTTTATTTTTACCTGTATTTCTAATGTTATTTGCTTCTCATATATCTTATTACTATATTGGTAGGTGCATCTTTGTTCATGATTATTAAATCTTATTGAAGTATTTTAAATTTATCAAAAAAACCCCTCATTTTTGTCTTGACTTATTTTTTGTCAGACATTAATATGGTAATGCTGCTTTAGTTTTCTTGGTATTGATCTAATAATTTTTTCTCCCCTTCATTTTCTATGTCTGGCTTAATATCAAATTTGAGAGGAATAGTTACTATTTTTACAAATGCTGACATGTTTTCTATTTTCCTTGTTTTTTTCATATTTCCTCGTCTTTTTCTGGATTGATGTGTTTGCCTTTATTTTTGTCTTAAATCAGCTTACAAACATATATCTCATTTTGTTTATTTTGGGGGGTTGTCCTTATATATGTAATCATTATGTGTAAACAAATCCTTTTGAAAATGGCTAGAACTTTACAGAACTTTTCAATAAACTTTTCATCTATCTTTCCTACCTACATATTCCTATAGTTAGAATTACTGGGTCCTACAGTACATGATAAAAACCAAACATCCAGTAAATTTTAGCAGATTTTTATTTTAAATATGATCTAAATCTATCATGCTCCCTCAATTAAAATGAAACAGACATTACAGTTTTTAAAGTAGGATACAAATTTGTATTGCATTAGCAGAGAAACTCCACATTAAGTTTTAAATTCCAAGAAATATCTCTGGTTGCTGATCTGACCTGGAATACAATTGTCTTTCTCAAGCTGGTCTTTGAAACTCATCACAACTTGTCTTTCAGCCAATATTGCACATGGTGAATAGCCAGTCTGTATCTACACAGCTCCTCCGAGTCATTAGGGAAATTCTTGCTATACCAAACACAGATCAAAGCACCTCCTTCCCCAGTTTCTAATTAAGTATGCTTGGGCTGGAACCTGAGAATTTGAATTTCCAATAAATTCCCAAGCTTGGTACATGGTATGGGACTGAGGACCCTACATGAAGAACAACTGGTTTGATGCAAACAATTCTGAACAGGAGCCCTAAATATGGGTCGCAAATGAAAGAGACTAGACCTACCACCTCACAAAAGCCATTTAATATTTAAGATTCAGCTTGCATTAGTTTTTTTGCTTTTATTTTTTCTCTTTCTGAAGAAGCAATGTTTAATTCACTAGCACCTCTGATAAAAGAAAGCATCATTATTTTATTTATCAGTGAGATAACTTTGAGATAATTACATAAGGATTATTACTTTTAATATTTATATACTAGTAAAAGTTTATATAAGAAGATACAAAATGTTTGTTGGGGGCAAAAAAGAAGGTAAAGTTCAAACAAAATAGAAAGCAGCTTGCATACTGTATATACTCGAGTATAAGCCGAGTTTTTTCAGCACAAAATTTGTGCCGAGTTCGGGTTTTTTGGGCACAAAATTTGTGCCAAAACAGGCTTATACTTGAGTATATACGGTAAGTCATGCCATATATATCTTATACATTGAAACACCAGAAGTTTGCTTCCCATGTTTGTATTTTTTTTTTTTTTTAATTTGAGCGAGAGTCTCACCTTGTCATACTTAGTAGAGTGTTGCTAACTCACAGCAACCTCAACTTTTGGGCTCAAGAGATCCTCTGGCCTCAGCCTCCCAAGTAGCTGGGACTACAGGCAGCCACCACAACACCTGGCAATTTTTAGAAATGGGGCCTCGCCTGAA
The DNA here is from genome assembly GCA_963574355.1 of Loris lydekkerianus. NCBI lineage: Eukaryota > Metazoa > Chordata > Mammalia > Primates > Lorisidae > Loris > Loris lydekkerianus. Next base: position 9,857 of record CAUYPK010001953.1, on the reverse strand, counting down.
TATTTTTATAGATGGAGTCTTGCTCTCACTCAGGCTGGTCTTGAACTCTTGAGCTCAAACAATACACCTGCGTCTGCTTCCCAGAATGCTAGAATTATATGCGGGCCACTGCACTTGGCCTTATGTTTATATTTCTTTAGCAGCCATAGTAAAAGGAAAAATAAAGTCAAAATTAAGATAAATGTTTTAAGAAATATGTAAAGGAAAATACTTGTATTCTGGGATACTGTTTACAGGGGTCCTCAAACTTTTTAAATAAGGGGCCAGTTCACTGTCCCTCAGACTGTTGGAGGGATGTACTATAGTTTAAAAAAAATACTATGAACAAATTCCTATGCACCCTGCATATATTTTATTTTGAAGTAAAAAAACAAAACAGGAACAAATACAATCACACCGCCTTATGTGGCCCACCGGCCACAGTTTGAGGACCCCTGGTTTAGAACAAGGAGATAAGATTTTGATACTACAGAGCTTTTGAGGTAAACTATAAATGATGGATATGATTTTATTTTTATACATTTCAGTCTTTACTTATTTATTTTTTATTTTTTTTTCACGAGACAGAGTCTTACTCTGTTACCCTTTATAGAGTGCTGTGGAGCCATAGCTCACAGCAACCTTAAACTCTTGGGCTCACATGATCCTATTGTCTCAAACTCTGACTAGCTGGGACTACAGGTGCCACAATGCCTGGCTAATTTTAGAGATGGTATCTGGCTGTAGCTCAGGCTTGATCTTCCCACCTCAGCCCCCCAGACATGGATTTGATTTTAATAGGGAAAGATAGTCAAAGGGCCTGCTGCAAACAGACAAGCAAGCATGGAAAACCCCAACAACGTTTACTAACCATAACAGAACCATTTATGTCTAGGGCAGAAATTTTTTCGCTGGGAATACTTACCAATGCCTGGGAGTACTTTGGGTTATCATAACTGGGCAGGGCATGCCGTTGGCATCTAGCACATTAGAGACCAGAGATATTTCTAAACATGCAAGATGTGATATAGCACCCCCCAACCAAGAATTACCTAGTGCAATATGTAACTAGCACTGAATTTGAGAAAACTAGGGTATAGCTACACACAGTTCTTGATGAGAATAAGACTGGGATTGTAGCCTAAGGATTTTAAATGGTAGGCCAAGGAAAGGTTACCTGAAATAGAGGTTTCAGAGCAACCATTGAAGTTTTGTGATCCATGCGTGGCTATAGCTGCAGTGCCCTTTAGCAAGATGAAGTTTCATAGACACAGAGCTGACTGGGGAAGTAAAAGGTGAAGTGAGGAAATGGGTAGTCAGTTATGAGCCTCTGGCAATATTTCAGGTTAGAAGTAATAGGTGCTTGAACTTGAGAAAGGAAAAGGATCAATTTCAGAAACATTGCTGGAGAGGAATGTTCATGACTAAGCAAGCTTTTAAATCATGGGAGGGGAGGGGATGGCTGGAGGAGACCCAGCAGGGCTGAATTAGGAAACAGACGAGGCAGGAATGAGGAGTGGTCTGCAGGAGATGAAATGCTCTTTGATTTTGAGGTGTGGGCAGGACTTTACAGGTGGACACATCAAGTAGGCTGCTGGCAGGCAGAGAGGTTCAACGTACCATTTCTGTCCACTGTCTCGAGCTCTTCCAGTTGAGCCGAATCCAAGTTACCCAAGTTTCCATCCTCATTTGTAACAATGTCAACTCCTGGCTCTCAGGCGGGGGGGTGGGGGTGGGGGCAAACTTGGCCCTTCCAACGTTCAGAGAGCGAGGCCAATTCATGGAGTTGCCTTCTAGGAGCATAGTCGCTGGATTTGCTGGGTGCTTAATGTTCCTAAAGAGGAGTAATGTTCTTGTTTGCTATCAATTGTGTCTCCTTCTATGCAGCTTTCATGATTCCTGGATTGTAAACTTGCAAGTCACGTTTGAGTTCCAGGCATGAGTTCACATTTATGTAAATGACCTTCACATGCTGCTACAAATCCACTCAAGCTAGACTGTTCAGCACATCCCAACACGTACATCTGAGAGGTTTCCGTGAATCACATTCTTTGTTTTAATCTGGAGTTGACTCATTCCCATCCTGCCATCTCTCCTGTTGCGACATGAGCCTTGGTGTTTTGTTAGCGTTTTTCTCTGTGCCTTACTTTACGGCGGGCAAGGATTCCATCCATCCTCCACGGCATGAGTGGAAGTAGAGGAGGCCAGGAATTAATCACTGCCCACAGCTAATGCCCGCTGGAAACAGGCATTTTGATATGTTCCCTTGACGGAAGCATGGCTAGTTAATCCCCTCTAGCTTATGCAAGGCACATTTGCCTCCATGGCAGGATTTCCTCATGCTTCCAGTGCCACTGTCTCATGCAACACTAGCTAGAATCCATCAACTCCACTGACTCCAATTGTAATTCCCATTCTATCTATTCTTGCCGTGTGATTTGAGTTCATGCCATGAAGAGTAAACATGATATAAGCCAACTAAATTCTAGGCAGTTGGAAAAATTATTTTTATCTGTCCTGTGACCTCTCTGTCAACTGATTTATCAAAATCCTGTACTAATTGCAGGAGTATCTGCATCCCATGAGTTTTATTGGCCAGGCTGGATTTGGTATCTAAGGTCCTTCAGGTGTTTCCCTACCTGTGCAAGAGGGAAACTCAAGAAGAGGAACACAAACCAGGGTGACCAATGGTTGAGCCTGCTGAAAGGCTATTTGTATGTGAAGCCCTTCCCAAGAGCAGGGATGAACAAGAAGAAGGCATGTCCTTCTAATCTACCACTGCCCATGTGCTGTGAGAGAAGTGCCAGGTAGACAGACTCATCATTGTCATGAGTCTGCTATGGTCGGCTTGGGTGCTTTCCCAAAGCTACATCAATCTCTCACCTGCCCCAGATCCTGAGAAACATCTTGTGAGGCTGCCTCCTCATCACTGGAGAATCATCTATCTCTTAGCTAGTTTTGACTGGCTGCTGGGCCATAATTCCTTCTCTTGACACTTTTAATTTTTTTGTATAAATTGCATTATTTATATTCCCAAACGTTTCTATCAGAAATTGTCATGAAGCCGAAGGTAACTTAGTAGCAGAGACAAAGAGATGTTTTACTAACTTCTCAATGCTTTGGAACTATCCCTGAGTCTCTGGTTAGTTTTAAATTGAAGTATGTTTGAAGATTCTGTATTTGAAGAAGATAAAGAATCATAGATGATGATAAAAAGTGAAATGATAGGAACAAAAAGAAAAGAAAAACTCTTGGAAATACAGATTCTTAAAAAGCTATAGAAGAGATTGAGATTGTTGGTCTAAAGCCCTGGTTCTCAACCTTCCTAAGGCCCCGACCCTTTAATACATTTCCTCATGTTATGGTGACTCCCAACCATAAAATTATTTTAATTACTACTTCATAACTGTAATTTTGCTACTGTTATGAATTGTAATGTAAATATTTGATATGCAGGATGTATTTCCATTGGTACAAAGGGGTCACAACCCACAGGTTGAGAACTGCTTGTCTAAAGGAATAAGATGGCCAAAGCTATGTTTTATTATAATATAATAATAATATAATATAATATCTGGACTTACAGGCAGACACAGATCTCCCTGGGGTTCTGGTAGAAACTTCCAGAATGGCATATGGAACAAATTAGCTCCTATAGGGGCCTAAAAATGAAAAAAATACCTTAATAAATTCTTCTTTCTTCCCCATAAGACCTAATCAGTCATATTCTTTCCTCTTACTTGTTTTACAAATTTGAAACATCTTAGAGGAAATACCACCTTCCAACTTGTACAGAAACAATGATACAATTGTCAAGAGATGAAATTAAAATTATGCTCCCTAATAATACCTTTGATTTATGGCATCTGTTCCCAGTGGTCTGCCTTATCCAATGAGCATTTCTTTCAGATTTTGCTGAAAATGTCCACTGCGGCTGAGTTGGGAAGTATTATCGATTGATAGCTGAAAGTCTTTTTAGTCTTGACTTCTCCTGAGAATCACCACCTGGACTTCTCATTCTGCACGCATGCTTTGTGGGCTCACACATGTGCACAGACACACCTAAAATTAACTCTATTTATACCTGTGTTGTTCTCCACGTGTCTATAAGTGTTTCCTCTGCCACCTTCTTCCCTGTGACAATCTCAGATGAAAAAACTGGACTTGATGTTTTCACACCTATTAACATAATGTTTTTCTATCTGAGAATTGAAAAAGGCTTAACATGTTAATCCTATAGACTTAATGAAATTATCTGAGACTTTTAATACACCCAATTCTCATTTATGATCTATAATCAGTAAACAATTTACTGTAAGAAATTTAAAGCAATTCTTAATTAACCTGTATTAATATAGAAGCGATCAGCAAATGTGGGTCATTATTTCAGGCCTAATGAATATAGACCATGACTATGTTAATTAAACCAAATGCTTCTAAACTCTGTGATGTGACACAATTCATTATCTTAAGATAAAAATGTGCATTAACTAAATATTTTTCATCTCCTGTATTCATCAGATGATGAGTTAGTGAAAGTTGTTAAAAATAAATATTTTTTTTTTTATTGTTGGGGATTCATTGAGAGTACAAGAAACCAGGTTACACTGATTGAAAAATAAATAAATAAATAAATATATATATATATATATATATATATATATATATATATATATATATATATATAAACTTATACAATTCACAGCTCACAGCAAACTCCAGTTCCTGGGGTAGGCGATTCTCTTGCTTCAGCTTCCCGAGTAGCTGAGACTACAGGCAACCGCCACAATGCCTGGCTATTTTTTGTTGCAGTTTGGCCAGGGTCAGGTTTGAACCCGCACCCTCAGTATATGGGGCCAGCGTCCTACCCACTGAGCCACAGGCACCATCGCTGTTCAGCTATTTTTTTGTTATAGTTGTCACTGTTGTTTAGCAGATTTGGGATGGGTTCGAACCCTCTAGCTTTGGTATATGGGGCTGACACCCCAGTCACTGAGCCATAGGTGCCAGCGGAAAAGTAAATATTTTTTAATATCTGGGAAACGTAGTGCTCAGGGCCGTCAACCTGGGATTTGGTAATCTGGTTGTTAACTTTACATCTTCCTTTTAAAGAATTACGAAAAAGCTCACATTGTTCAGAATAATTCTGCACAACCTTTGAAATGAGTGAGAACTTTACTGAAAGCATCACTTGTGATCTTGAAAACACGTGGCCAGTCCATGTCTCTTTAGGAAGTCCTGACCATTTTCTCTTTCCTAAGTAATAAAATCATGGAGAAATGAATCCTTTTGTCATTTTTATAAAAACAACTTAACAAACACTAAATAAATACTGATGTCAAAATAATGTGTTCTGGAAACTGCAATTTGAAGTCCTATATGTGCAATGTCACTTAAATTACCACAGTTGCCAAAGTCTAGGCATTTTTGAAGTTTAAATATATACATATATATAAATATGATTCATGAAAAAGAATCAGAAGTTATTCCTTACACAGTTCTAATAAAGTGCTTCACCATCTTTATTCCATTCCTCAGATTATTTGCAAAATTATACCTTTGTGTGCAATACTAAGGTTAAAGAGTTACCTCTCAGGTGCATGTAGATTTAAAACACACACACACACACACACACACACACACATATATATATATAAAATTACATATTTCCTATTTCTTTTAATTCATTTTTTCTTTTTCTATATTTAATCAAATATTATGATACAACAAAACAATAATAAAATAAAACTAAAGCCACTATGTGCCACACACTGTAATATTATGAATATTTTACATACGGCATAATTAATGTTTAATTCAACTTTTGAAGGAAATATTACCACTGTCATTTCACCCAAAGGAACTGAGTCAGAGGGATATGAGGAAAGCTGCTGAAAATTAAATCACTACTGAGTCACAGAGCCAGGATTTTAAAGCTGGTCTTGTTGGCTCCATCGAATCCTAACCATTGTGTGAAACCATGAGTCTTGTGATATTAAGAGAGAAAAATGATATCCATTTATTTAAAATCCATCCAAATTGATATTGATCTGTCTTTTTTCCCCCCTTGAACTGCATTGTAAATCAGCAATTTTGTTCTCTTGTCCAGAAAGGTCTAGTTCTCTTTAAGAGACATTCTGTATTACTGAACTTGTATATGAGCTCTCCCTTTTCATCTGCGTATGTATCTGGCCCTCAAATTAATTTGTGGCAACTCATGAGTCATGCAACTGTCCATTATGTGTTTAAATCAAAAGGGGGCAGAGTAAGTAATGGAGGCACTCTTCAAAATTAATTTGAAAGTCTCTAGGAGTGAATAAACTATGTAATAATCATAGGACAGGTGCAAAAGACCCCTTCAGACGCTGGCTAAGTGGAGCTATCACATGTGCCACAATTCCAATGCATAGCGTATCTGTTCTTATGGAGTTACTGTATAAGTAATTGCCAGATTAATCACCTAAGGCAAACAATCTTTAAGGAATGTGTGATGAGTTATTCTGCACATTTCTATATTATATTTGGTTTATATAACTTGTTTTCTGTTCTTCAATCTAGGCTTATCAAATTTAGATAATGTATTTGCTTTAGCCCAGCATCGTCAGGTGGAGACTTCCCATTCTCATGGCAGACATGCAGATTAGCATGATTTCATCAGTAAACTGGCATTTCAGCCATTAAGTTCATTCCACTATGTGTAAGCAGAAAGAGGGACAGTCATCTTGGGTGACATTGAAACATGATAAATAACTGTTTCTGTTTAATCTGCCTCATTGGTACTTAAAAAAAAATGGCAGTCCTCCACAAAAGACACCTAAAGCAACAAAATTAACAGCAAAACAGAAGAAAAAAGAAATAACTGGCTCAATGAAATGAGGAAATGACCCACATGGCAACAGTGACAGTGATGAGTGGCCATCAGACACAAAGAAAGAAGAGTCATTCTTTCGGTTGTTTTGCTTTGAGACAGAGTCTCACTCTGTCACTCTGGGTAGAGTGCTGTGGCGTCACAGCTCACAACAACCTCTAACTCTTAGGCTCAAGTGATTCTCTTGCCTCAGCTTCCCAAGTAGCTGGGGCTACAGACGCTCACCATAATGTCCAGCTATTTTTAGAGACTGGGTCTCACCCTTGTTCAGGCTGACCTTGAACTCATGAGCTCAAGCAATCCACCTGCCTCCGCCTCTTTAAATGCTAGGATTATAGGAGTGAGCCCCCATGCCTGGCTAAGAAGGGTCATTTTGAAGAAGGACATTAAGAGAAACTATATATTCAGATCTTAAGAAATGTGCCTGATATATATATTTTTTTTCCCTAAAAGTAACAAAATCAAAGGTCTAGCTAATGACCATTCTCTTAGAAAACCAAAACGTAGGGGCATGATCTGGCCAAGGAAAATTAACTTTGGATACACCCAATTCAAAAGAGTCTCATTTCTAGCCACAGAGTCTCAGGATAGGAAAGAGAAGGGGCATTTGAACAGAAACTACTGTTTCTCAAGGTTTAATATCCTAACTCAAAGAATGGTTTCGATGAAGACAGCTAAGGGTGAAGATAATAGTAGCAATCACTTTTGTAGCTGTTGATCTCAAAACCAGAATTATGAAAAGAAAACAATAAGAAGAAAGTTTTTATGGAACAGAGAATTCATGATAGACCAGAGAGAGAACAAAAAAAATTAAAGGCATGTTCCCAGAGCAGAGGACAAGTAGATTGAGTGAGAAATGTTCTGAGCAAGAAACCTCTGAGAGAGAGGGAAAATTAATACCAGAATAATATCTGAAATTTCCTTGGCGCTTGGTAAATACTCCTCGGATGACTGAAGGAGAGAGAGAAGAAAGGAGGAGGCAGGCAGGCAGTCCCAAGCAAGCGACAGACACCCACCCTTTCTTAGCAACACGTCTAAAACCTTGCCACATATAGGCACAATCTATTTCTTCTTTGATTTTTCTACCACGCTTCTAGAGCCCATGTGATATTCTGGGTGTCTCTACACCTGGACCAGAATAGTACATTTTGTTCTATCTTTAACTCACAGGACATACAGCAACAGTGTAAGTCTCCAGAGAAGTCCTGAAATCATCAACAGATATAAATTCTCTTTCACACTTCTTAGAGCATCATTAAAAATAACTGAAGTAAATTCGATTTCAACAAAGGGGCTCTCTTTGGATGTCATGAGGAAAGGACAGAACAATATGAATTCACATTTTAATTGGTGTCAAAATAAATATTTTAATTGGTGTCAAAGTTAGAAACACATTGTCCTTTAAACCCCTGCCTTCTAAAAGTGATGTATGTCTTATTAATACTTTATAGAGTTTCCTAAACCCTCTTTGGCTCAACTTTCTTATGTATAAATGGTGGTAATAATATCTGCTGTGCAGGCTGCTGTGAGTATACAAAGGGAAAAATATACAAAGCCTGGAATACAATGGCTGCAGAGATCTAATTTCTGCCATTTTAGATAGAACCCTAATTAATAAATATTTTCCTTGGCTGGCTTTCTCAGACTACATTGGAACCCTATTTTTTAGATTAAAGTAATTTGAATGTTTTGAAAAAGAGAAACTAAAATAATCCAACATTTCTAAAATGTTTGAAATAATTCATTAAAGTTAAAAAAATACTTGAAAAATGAAGGTTCATCTATTCAGCTAAAGGTATAGTATGTTTCTTTTTTACAGTTTTAACAAAATTCAACATGGATAGTTGTCCTCCCCCCCCTCCCCCCCAATAAACAGCCCTTGATCACAGAGATGTTGATTTAACCAATAAAAGCAGTCTCGGCCTAGGGTCACCTGAATCTCTGAAGAGAAGCATCCATAGCTTATAATTTGGTTCGTGGAGTAGTTCTCAACTGGTCAGTAACACTCTCCAGAGTGTCTGGGGATATATGAAGGTGTTTTCCAATGCTTCAATGACTGGAGGGTAATTTTTAACAATGCCAAGAGCCGAGGATGCTACAGTTTTGCAATGTGTGAGGAAGTCTGCAAATGGGAAAGCATCCCATCCAATTTGCACCCCTAACCATTTAAAACACATTACAATATACACATTTGCATACATATGTATATAACATGTACATTATATATGTGTGCAAAACACAAGCAATACTTTTGTATGCATATGTGTATATAGTAATACTTTTCACCTCGGTATGTTAATATAAACAAAAGCAGAGAAAAATTGATGCACTTAACAGCTGCTGGGCTTGGTGATCAATCTCATCTTGCTCTGAATGTTGATTCAAAACTAAATCATCCTTTGAAAATGCAACCTTTGGGAATAGCATTACATGCCCCACCACTTCCACTCCTTCAACACTTAGAAGGGCAAAAGATATCTAAGAGCCATCCTTTACTTTCCCCTCACCCCAAACATCAAGTTTGCAAGAGTCTTCCTCAAAGACGCCATTGTGAGAGCCCACTTTGGGTTGGGAAGGTAGTAAATCTCTGTGTGAGCCTGGGTGTCCCATATCTTCTTTAGGAATAGATGCTTTTTAAGGAAAGATTTTCGTAGGAGGTTCTTTTTTATTCTGACATTGCATTTATATTGGGATCCACCCTCACATTTTTCCATTTAGTTGCACTTTCAGCCAACTCATAAAAAGATATGTTATTTTTTTCTTTTTTGGTTCTATACTGGGGTGGAAACTTCTTATTATAATGTATATACACTGTCATAAACAGATGCTGTAGAAACACAAACTCTCATTTCTCATGGCACCTTGTTTTTTCTAACTTCATGCAGACCTGAAGGAAATTATGGCCTAAAAAAAAAAAAAAAAAAAAAAAAATGGGAGATTGCAATATGTTAGTTGGAAGTTTGGATGGCTGTGTCGTTTCCCAGAGCTATGTTGGTGAGATGAAGTGTTG
>CAUYPK010001951.1:0-14208 GCA_963574355.1 Loris lydekkerianus | reverse complement strand
TGACCAAGTCGGTTTTATCCCAGGGTCCCAAGGCTGGTTCAATATACGTAAATCCATAAATGTAATTCAGCACATAAACAAATTAAAAAACAAAGACCATATGATTCTCTCAATTGATGCAGAAAAAGCTTTTGATAATATGCAGCATCCCTTCATGATCAAAACACTCAAGAAAATTGGTATAGAAGGGACATTTCTGAAACTGATAAAGGCTACCTACAGAAAACCCACAACCAATATCATATTGAATGGAGTTAAATTGGAATCATTTCCACTCAGATCAGGAACCAGACAAGGCTGCCCATTGTCCCCATTGCTTTTTAACATTGTAATGGAAGTTTTAGCCACCTCAATTAGGGAAGAAAAAGTGATCAAGGGTATCCATATAGGGTCAGAAGAGATCAAACTTTCACTCTTCGCAGATGATATGATTGTGTATCTGGAAAACACTAGGAAATCTACTACAAAACTCCTAGATGTGATCAAGGAATACAGCAGCGTCTCAGGTTACAAAGTCAACATTCACAAATCAGTAGCCTTTATATACACTAACAGTAGTCAAGTTGAAAAAACAGTTAAGGACTCTATCCCATTCACAGTAGTGTCAAAGAAGATGAAATATTTGGGTATTTACCTAACAAAAGACGTGAAAGATCTCTATAATGAGAACTATGAAACTCTAAGAAAAGAAATAGCTGAAAATGTTAACAAATGGAAAAACATACTATGGCCATGGCTGGGAAGATTCAATATCATTAAAATGTCCATGCTACCCCAAGCAATATATAATTTTAACGCAATCCCTATTAAAGCTCCACTGTCATACTTTAAAAATCTTGAAAAAACAATACTTTGTTTTATATGGATTCAGAAAATACCTCGAATAGCGAAGACGTTACTCAGAAATAAAAACAAAGCAGGAGGAATCACGAGACCAGACATCAGACTATACTACAAATAAATAGTGATCAAAACAGCATGGTACTGGCACAAAAGCAAAGAAGTAGATGTCTGGAACAGAATAGAGAACCAAGATGAGTCCAGCTACTTACCGTTATTTAGTCTTTGACAAGGCAATTAAAAACATTCAGTGGGGAAAAGATTCCCTATTTAACAAATGGTGCTTGTTGAACTGGCTGGCAACCTGCAGAAGACTGAAACTGGAACCACATCTTTCACCATTAAGTAAGATAGACTCTCACTTTATGAAAGATTTAAACTTAAGACATGAAACTATAAAAATACTAGAAGAGAGTGTAGAGAAAACCCTTGAAGAAATTGGCCTGGACGAGTATTTTATGAGGAGGACCCCCTGGGCAATTGAAGCAGCTTCAAAAATACACTACTGGGACCTGATCAAACTAAAAAGCTTCTGCACAGCCAAGATCACAGCAAGTAAAGCAAGCAAACTGCCCTCAGAATGGGAGAAGATTTTTGCAGGTTATGTTTCTGACAATTGTTTAATAACCAGAATCCACAGAGAACTCAAACATATAAGCAAGAAAAGAACAAGTGATCTCGTCGCAGGCTGGGCAAGGAATTTGAAAAGAAACTTCTCTGAAGAAAACAGGTGCATGGCCTACAGACATGAAAAAAATGCTCATCATCTTTAATCATCAGAGAAATGCAAATCAAAACTACTTTGAGATATCATCTAACTATAAGACCCTATAAGATATAGGGTAAGACTACCCTATATCACACAATCCCAAGACCAGAGATGTTGACGTGGATGTGGAGAAAAGGGAACACTTCTACACTGCTGGTGGGATTGCAAATTAATACATTCCTTTTGGAAGGATATAAGGAGAACACTTAGAGATCTAAAATAGATCTGCCTTCAATCCTATAAAAATGTGGAATGTAAATATCTTAGCACAATAACTAAGAAAATGCCAGGAAGGCTATGTTAACCAGTATAATGAAAAAGTGTCAAACGTTCTATGAAACTAGTGTATGGTGCCCCATGATCACATTAATGTACACAGATATGATTTATAATAATAATAATAAAAAAAGAAAACAATAATGAGTTGGAATGGGAAAAAAAAAAGAAAAAGAGCATCTTTGAATATTTTGGTCATTTGGATGTATTCTTCAGAAAATATCTATCCAGTTCTTTTGCCTATTATTTACTTTGTTTTGTTGCCATTGAGTGTGTTCCATATATATATGGAGTGTGTTCCATATATATATATGAGTTTCTTATGTATATTTGGAGTATTAAGTTGCTATCTAATATACCGATTGTAAATATTTTCTGAAGGTTGCCTTTCTCTGTGTTGGTTGTCTCCTTTGCTGTGCAGAATCTGTTTAGTTTCATGTAGTCCCACTTATTTATTTATTTATTTATTTATTTTTTGTTGTTCTCTGTGCCTTTGTTGACATACCATAAAATCATTGCCCGTACCAAATCAAGAAGTTTTATCCTCATTATTTCATCTAGGAATTTTACAGTGTCTTCCATTTATGTCTTTAATCCTACTTAAGTTGATTTTTCTATGTGGTGTTAGCTAAGGGTCCAATAGCAATATTTTCCAAGTGGATATCTAGTTAGCCAATGCCAGTTTTTGAAGAGACTATTCCTTCAGCATTGTGGATTCCAAGTGCCTGTAAAACAGTTAGTTGACCATATTGTGTGGGTTCACCCCTGAGATCTCTTTCTTACTCAGTTGGTCAACAGGTGTAGGCCACTCCCCTACTGTTTAGATTACCATACATTGAATAATGCATTTGGTATTTTTGGACATATATTTGGTATATTTGGATACAAGATGGACAATGATTCATGTATGCTTCAAAAATGTGTATTGTGCTGCTGTTGGATAGAATGTTCAGCCATTATTTCTTTTCTTTTTGGTGTGTGAGGGGAATCATTGAGGGTACTATATGGCAGATTATAATGCTTGCATTTGCTAGGTGAAGTTCCTCTATTAATAGTGTCCAACCCCCAAAAGGTGTGTCACACACTGTGGCCAATAGCCTCCTCCCTCCTTCCCTCTCTATCCTCCCACATTCACCCTCCTCCTTCCGGGTACTAGCACCAATTGTTCTCATATCAGAATTGAGTACATTGGATTCTTGCTTCTTCATTCTTGTGATGCTCAGCTATTAATTCTTAACATAAGTTTTGTGCATTCCTTTTCTTTCTCTTCTCCTTCTGTGAACCTTATGACATATGTATTCATGTTCTTGATGGTGTCCTATAGGTTTTTTATGTACTCTATTCCTTTTTTTTTCTTTTTTAGACAGAGTCTCACTACGTTGCCCTCAGTAGCGTGCTGTGGTTTCACAGCTGACAGCAATCTCAAACTCTTGGGCTTAAGTGACTCTCTTGCCTCTGCCTCCCAAGTAGCTGGAATACAGGTGCTTGCCACAACACCTGGCTATTTTTTGTTGTAATTGTCAATATTGTTTAGCAGGGCTAGGCTAGGTTTGAACCTGCCAGTCCCAGTGTATGTGGCTGGTGCCCTAGCCATTGAGCTACAGGTGTTTTCTCTAATTGGCTATTTTCAAATAACCTGCTCTTAAATTCACTGATTCTTTCTTCTGGGTGACTGAGTCTGCAATTGAAGCTCCTTATTGATTTTTTCAGTTTGGTCACTATATTCTTCAGAAGAATATAGTGTGGCTCTTTCTTATGGTTTCTGTTTTTTGTTTAACTTCTCCTTTTGTTCATGTATTTTTGAAATTTTGTTTACTTGTCTATCTGTGTTCTCTTGCATCTCACTGAGCTTCTTTAAGATAGATATTTAGAATTCTTTGTCAAAGGGCTCAGGAATCTCCATTTCCTTAAATCTTGTTACTGAAGTTTTATTAGTTTCCTTTGGTAGGGGGCATGTTGTCTGATTATTCATGATGTATTTAGCCTTTGTTGCAATATGTACATTTGAAGGAGCCAACAACTTTCCAAACTTTGCAAACCTGTTTCAGCAGGTAAAGAAAACATATCCTATTGGGTCTCTGGGCTAACTAGATTGCCTCCCAGTTCACAATCCAGTGAAGGAGGAACTGGGTCATTTGGGTGCTAGTAAGTTTGCAGTGGATTCAAAGTTTGCAGGCCTATAACCAGAGACTTAGGTGGGTGAAAACTCTGCCTGGTTCCTGAGTGAACTGCACCACATCTAGAGCCTTCATCAGTGAGGCCAGCATTGGGACAAGAATCTGGTTCAGGCTCCTCACTTGGGCTTCCAAATGACAGGCCTGCCACCAGGGACATAGATAAGGGTGGCTCACATGATATCACTTAAAGGACAGAACTGGCTTGGAACCACTACTGAGCAAGACTGAAACTGAGTCACAGGGCTGCTTTAGGGTCTCCAGCCAGGATTGAGATCAGAGAAGCTGCCACTGGGGACACAAAGAGGCATACTTACTGCCAGACCCCTGGGTAAGGAGGGCTACTCCCAGAAAGCAGCTCTGCAGGCCTGGAGCCAAGTCATAGCCACTTAGGGTTCTGTGGTACAAATGAGGTTGGCAGCTATACCTGCCTACAAGAGCACTGACAGATGTGCCTCCCTTCATGTTCCTACACAGGCAGGACTGCTCCCAGACTGCAGCTAAGAGTGGCTGGAGCTCAGATACAGGACTGCTTCAGGATCCACAATGGGGACCAAGGTCAGTGGGTCTGCTATCCAAGGCATGGATGGGTGTGAATTATACCATGTCTCTTGAGGGTTAGTCTTAGTGGCAGAGCTTAGGGGCAAATGTCCCTATAGTTTTGTCAACAGGGAGACAAGGCCAGTTCCATGTCTGTATCCAGAAATTTGTTCAGAGAAACTGCCACCTGGATGGAAACTTGCTGTCTCACAATAAGCCCTCTTGTTCTTAGGCTCCATCATCATTCTTAAGCCCCTACCTGGATCAGAAAGCTCTCACAAACACACTTTTGGCATAAATAGCTGCTAAATCAGTGTTGCAATTAGGAAATGCAAGCAGAGACCTTCTATTGCACCATCTTGCTGAATTCATTTGCAATTTATTTTTGGTGACTGTAATTATAAATATAGTTGGATTTAGGTTTATGTTAATTGTTTTCCATTATCTCCTCTACCTTTTCCTCTGTTTCCTTATACCCACTTTTTGAATAAACAATTTTTACATATATTATTCCAGTTCAACTTTACTTTTCTCTTTCTTTCACTTTAGGTGACACATATCTCAATTACCTATTTATCTAAACATTATGATTCTCTTTCTTTGCCTAGTAACTAATATAAAATCATTTAATTGCTTTAAACCCCATATAATAGAATTTAACCAGTGGAACACCAAAAGTTTTAAGAGAAATGAATAGCTCAATATATAAACAAGTGGATCTCCTCAGCAAGTGGATTTTGAAGTTTTCAGTTGTCAAAAGATAATAACATGATAATAGTATATGAAAGCATGGTATGTCTATTCTACTTACACGGGAGTGGTCATGGGTAGATCAGCATGAGGAAGTGACAAATGAGTGAATGTGTTTGATTTTAATTTGTCAGCTTAGGTCTGCCTCTAAGGCTCAGAGTCACACATTCCAGAGTACTGTTCTCTACAAATTTCTGAATCAGAGTTGGCCAACAGTACCCCAATGGAGTTTGGAAAGATGAGAGAGGTAGAAGTCTTTATCTTTTTAACATTATATCAATTGGAGTCAATAACAAAAAAAGCACTCAGGGGCTCTAGCTTCCAGCATGAAATCTCAACCATGTCCACAAGACAGTTGCCCTACACTTACCTGCAACTTCTTCACATATGGCAGTTCTAAGATATCTCCAGAAGTTATCCCTTTATGAGCTAATTTTTTTTGACCAGATATTCACAGCCTTTGATTTTTCCCACTAGTTTTTTCATGAACACGCTAGTGCTCTAGGGTATCATTTTAGTGACTTTCTCTGCCTCTCTAACTTTGTCTTCTGAACTTTCACTGAAGCACCTCCTGCATTTTGTAAGCACCAACTACTGTATTGACTTCCTATCCTAAAAAGTTTCTGGTCACTCTGTTTTCATGACTAATTTTCACTAATATCATACTACCTGAGTTATTTTAACTTCCCTACATGCTGATCGACATACGGACAGCCATTTACTCTGTTTTTTATTCCTGTCTTTCTCATGACTTTAAATGATTTGGCTATATGCATTTCCATTCCTCATTTCCTTCTTTGGAAAGACAAACATAATGCTCATCAAGTACTGAAGGTGCCTGATGACTTTGTCTCCCATTGTGGGTTGTTTACTTTTTCCTCTCTTAGGTCTAAAGTAGGCCTGATTCCAATTATCCAGTTACAAGCTTTGCGAATTTGAGGAGAGTTGCATTCAGATGAGATCCTGGTTTGTCATAGGAACTTCTCACCCTTACCAGAAATAACTCTGAATCACAAATACTGAAGTGATTTTTGAGAATTGATTTGAGTAATAAAATAAAGACTTGGATTAGTATGAGAAGGGATATGAAGTGAGAATAGGACTAAAGAAGGTATTCTGGGGAAAACTAAAGCAAGAGAGAGATCGTTCCTTACTGAAGTGGCAAAATAAATGCATGGTCAAAGATCTTAGAGCTGACTCTAAAGCTGTCAATCATAAAGTTGCTAGATGTACAAATCAGATTATGAAGGAATAATACTTCAGCATTGTAGGTGTTCAATAAATACTTTGGATGCTTCTCTCCCTCGCACAGAAGAATGGCAGAACAGTGAGTGATGTTCAAGGGAAAGAACATGGCTCAGGAAGTTCAGAACACATTTAGGGACATTGTCACATAAGGAACACACACAAAATGAAGTTCAGAACACATTTAGGGACATTGCCACATAAGAAACACACACAAAATTCACTCGAAGTCTATTTACCAAATAATTATTATGTTTTAGATAATGGGAACAACTTCATGAGAGGGAAAAATGAGTCTCCAAGACAGAGTATACAACTTTGAAACCTAGTAAAGATAGCTGAGATATTAATTGTATGTATTCAAATGTCATCCTTCACAAATTTTATATCATTCCTTTTTGTAACTATACTTGTGAACATACTAATTATGTTTCCATAACAAGCACCACAAAAATGTTAAGAGCAAAATGTGGATTTTTACAGGAATTGTATTCAGCAAGATACACAGATTGTGTTAAACTGGACTTATCAACGACGGAGTATCACTTGGGTGGACAGAGTTCCATGTTGTGAGATATTATGCACATTGTAGGATATTTAGCAATATCCTTGGCCTCTATTAACTTACTCTGCAACATGTGGTAAAAACCATGAATGTCTGTGATTGTTGCCACTTGACCTATGGGCTGCATAGAAGGAGAAAAAGTCTCCACTTGGAAAACTCTGTTAGGAGTGTATTTAAAATTATCATTGTCCTAAAAGAATTGTGGGATACAATCAAAAGAAGCTTAAATACACTGCTACTCTCTGGGTGTTACATTTATAATGTTCTATAGAATGGTCAGAATATTGGAACATATGAATTTAGAGATAAAATGCAATCTAATGCATTCAAGGAAAAATGCCTTATAACATGAAAATTTGCCTTTCACTTAAGCCAAACATTTCCTGAGTAATACACTATAATGCTGGGTGTTAGCCTTGAATTTCTCTTTCTTCATAACTCTTCTTCTTAACTATTTTTGTGCTCTAAGGGTCATGTGATCTCCTGGAGTACACTCTCTGGAAATGCCACGTCTGGTCCAGATATATAGAAGATTGGGCATTTCAACATCCTTCTGACATGCTGAAGTGTCAATTAAATATTCTTCCACAGCCTCCATTATTTATAGTTTTCCACTATAAGCAATTTAGGTTTTGCTAGAAGACTGGCCTATCTAATTGAGAGAACTAGAACATTGTTAAAATAATGGTTCTAAGTGAGACAACTTTGGGGTTTTTATTCATATTTCAAATCTCCACTGGATTCCTGGGGAACTCGTTGCTCTTCTTATTATATATGTACATTATCTTAATTCACTCTCAGCTGAAAAAGCCAATAGATTTAATTTTCATGTATCTGTCATTGGTCAATGTTTTGACCATCATGTTCAACTTGGTGCCAGATATCATGTCATCCTTTGGAGTAAGAAATTTTATGGGTGATATTAGTTGTAAAGCCACTTTGTACACATACAGGGTTACCCGGGGTCTTTCCATCTGTATTACAACACTCCTGAGTATGTTTCAAGCCATCACCATCATCCCTAGGAACTCTACATGGGCATGGCTTAAGTCTAAACTCTCTACGTGCATTTTACCCTCTCTCCTGTTCTTCCTGATCCTCAACATGCTGATCTATATCCACATCATTAAAAATGTAGTAGCCAAAACCAATGCCACTATTGTTGGTTTTGGTTATGTGCATGCATATTGTCAGACTAAGAGTACAGGTCTCTATTCACACTCATTTTTGAGCATCATAGTGATTGGAGATCTCCTGTTTCTGATCCTCATGGCCTGCTCCAGCCTCTACATGGTCAGTGTCCTCCACAGACACCACAGGAGAGCCCAGCATCTCCACAGCCCCAGCCTCTCTTCCCAGGCCTCTCCTGAAATCAAAGCCACCCACAGCATCATAATGCTAGTAAGTTGCTTTGTGTTCTTATATTGTTTAAACAACTTCATGACCCTTTATTTGTTTTATATACCAGAGAAAAACCCAGGACTTTACCAGATTATTGGAATTATGTCTTCATGCTATCCAACCATTTGTCCATATATACTAATGAAAAATAATAAAATTCTTTCCAAATTTACTTCTTCCATAAAGGGGAAGAATTCTCACTTCTCTCTCTCTGAGGGGGTGGGGGGACACGGTGTGTGACACACCTTTTGGGGGCAGGACACAATTATAAGAGGGACTGTACCTAACAAATGCAATCAATGGGGTTGATATGAGGGGTTTTGTAAATTTAAAACACACAGGATTCTAAATCTAATTTTGAATTATAAATATCAAATTAATAATCTTTATACTTACCATATGATTAAATTGTAACAATTGTAGTAAAATAGAATGTAACAAATATATTTTGAAAATATTTTGTCTTCTTGATTTTCTATATATTTTTTCTTTGTGCACACTATAGAAGTTTAAATTACCTTGTAGCTCCCATTAAATTTCTATTAAATTGTGCTGTTCTCAGGAAATGGATTTATCTACTGAACAAAAATATACCACAGACCTTATATATTCTAGGCAATATTTAAAATTTTTGGTAAAGACAGACAAGCCATAATAACTAAAAAGATCACATAGAATGTTTATGATAGAAGAAAAATTAAATACATATGACATGAACTATAAAATAGGACCTGTAAAAAAGTTGGGAGTCCTGGGAGTTTCACTTCATAATACGTGATAAAATACAAGTATATATTTTGTGAGATCTCTATTAACTCATTCATAATAATAACACCTCCCATGCTATACCAATGGATTTCTCATTTTATATTCAGTCTCTGATGATAATGTCAGTTAAACGTGGCTCTGCACTTTCAATGACTCTTCATCAGAAATGGCGTGATGGTTCCCCAGGCTATGCCTGTGTATTTGCTCTCAGTACACTTAGCCACAAGATTTTTGCTCAATACCTTTTTTCCTCCATTTTTATCTCTCCCTGATGAAACAAGTCCCTGTTCTGTTCAATTCACTTTTTGATTAAAATTCTCGGGAATATGAGGCAAGTGATAGGTGGTCTGAGACTTTGTGCATTTTTTCCTCATGCGGCTCAGATATTCTACTTTTGCCTGGACATACAATTCTTAGGCTTTGGTCCTATTTGTTCAGAGTTCACTTTTTCACTATCTTCCAGCTGCCCGCAGTTCACATAAGATATCCAAGACCAGAATGACATTTTTCTTTTTAGAAAGAAAGCTTTATTCATGAGCATCTTGATTTTTTGCCCATCCTTAAACTGTCATAGAGGTTACTGATTATTAACCTGCAGAATCCTAGGTGTGTTTTCATTGCTGCTTCATTCCTAGCAGTTTGGATGTGACATTAATGTAATATTATTCAAATACAGATCTATTGAATAATGAAAAACTTTATTTAATGGTAATCCATTAGTTAATGATAATCTTTCTTATATCAGTTACCTTCAATTTCCCTGAAATTGTTACTCCTTATTATTAGTAGTGTATACACTCTGTCTCCTGGAGAGTCTCCACATCACATCTCTGCCCTCCTCCACATTCTTGTTGCATGTCATTGATCCACACAATTTGAAAATGTCTTCTATTTGTCTTGAAAATTTCTCCAAACCCCATTCAGGTTTCAACATTGCCTGTGCTCTCCTGCACATATGTAAATTGAGTTTTTATTTATCCCTTTTCTACAGCACACAAATATACAGACAGAATCTACAAAGCTAATATAAAGGACAACCTTGCATTCAGAATAATTTTGATCTTTATGCCAAGCATGTGAGACTCTAGGTCTTGCTGGGTCCAATAGAGAATATAGATGTTTTTCTCAGTGTGTTTATATTTTCTATGAGCTCAGGTTCCAATGCCACTGAGTTCACAGAGTGAATGTGCCATTCAGATCTATACCTAGAATATATGCAGGGGTTGGGCAGAATATATGCAGATGTTGACCTTAATCCTCCAACACCTCAGGATGTTGGTTAGGGCCACATCTACATGTGCATAATAAGGATGGAGCACAGGAGTTCAGAAATGACTTCTTGTTTGAGAGCGTCTCACCTCTATTACTATTATGTAATGTTATGGGATTTTGCTACTTTCTAGATCAAAGCAAAGCAAACATTGAAATTTGAAGAAACAATAATATGATTTCACTAAAAATGGGAAAGTATCTAAATGAGGACTAAAACAAAAGGAAAAGACAAATGATTAAGAGTCCACTGTGTTGAGTCTCTTAAGGTTAAAAAATAAAATGTGATTTTGAAGGATGCCTCAAGCTAAAAGTACAAATACTTGGTGGTTTCCAACATACTCCAAACTCTTTAACATGAATATGCAAGGAACACTCTATGATTAAATGCGAAGAAACATTAAGCATATGATTTTCCAGATCATGAATTTCAATGGACAGTGAACCAATTAAAATTTTTTAACTCTGATTAACTCTGATTAACCTGATTTTTAATCAGGTACTTGATAATAAACAATTTTTATATGCATCACATTGTCAAATATTAGTTGTACAATATTTCATGTAGATAAGCTAGTAGAGCAAACAAAATATTAGATATGGTTTTTATTTAAATATTCTCTTAGAAAATGATTTGAGGTCATATGGACATTAAAGATACATTGTACTTTACTACATAATCTCAAAAGAAAGCAAATGTTTTCTGATATAAACAGGGAACCTATCACTATGGAACTCCAACCCAGAGAAAATAAATAAAAATATCCTAATTACTTTCAATTTAAACTGGACATGTACTGTGATATGTACATCAAATGCAATACAATGCATCAGAAAAAATAAATTAATTGATCCTTCAAATATATGCCTCTATGGTAGTGTTTTTTTTTAATATATATATATATTAAATATATAAAATATATATATTAAATATATAAAATATATATATATATATTTTAATATATATATATATATTAAAGAATATATAATATATAATATATAAAGAATATATATATTCTATTGTTGGGGATTCATTGAGGGTACAATAAGTCAGGTTATACTGATTGCATTTGTTAGGTTAAGTCCCTCTTGCAATTGTGTCTTGCCCCCAAAAGGTGTGGCACACACCAAGGCCCCAACCCTCTTCCTCCTTTCCTCTCTCTGCTCTTCATTTGCCCACCCTCCCTCCTTCTTTCTCTCTCTGTTCTCCCCTTCCCCTACCCCTACCATGACCTTAATTATTATTAAGTGTCCTCATAATAAAATTGAATACATAGGATTCATGCTTCTCCATTCTTGTGATGCTTTACTAAGAATAATGTCTTCCACTTCCATCCAGTTAATACGAAGGATGTAAAGTCTTCATTTTTTTGATGGCTGAATAGTACTCCATGGTATACATATACCACTGCTTGTTAATCCATTCCTGGGTTGGTGGACATTTAGGCTGTTTCCACATTTTGGTGATTGTAAATTGAGCTGCAATAAACAGTCTAGTAAAGGTGTCCTTATGATAAAAGGATTTTTTTCCTTCTGGGTAGATGCCCAGTAATGGGATTGCAGGATCAAATGGGAGGTCTAGCTTGAGTACTTTGAGATTTCTCCATATGTCCTTCCAAAAGGGTTGTACTAGTTTGCAGTCCCACCAGCAGTGTAAAAGTGTTCCCTTCTCTCCACATCCATGCCAGCATCTGCAGTTTTGAGATTTTGTGATGTGGGCCATTCTCGCTGGGGTTAGATGGTATCTCAGGGTGATTTTGATTTGCATTTCTCTAATATATAGGGATGATGAACATTTTTTCATATGTTTGTTAGCCATTCGTCTGTCTTCTTTAGAGAAGTGTCTATTCATGTCTCTTGCCCATTGATATATGGGATTGTTGGCTTTTTTCATGTGGATTAATTTGCGTTTTCTATCGATCTTAGTTTTCAAGCTTTTGTCTGATTCTAAAAATGCAAATATCCTTTCCCATTGTGTAGGTTGTCTCTTTGCTTTGGTTGTTGTCGTCTCCTTAGCTGTACAGAAGCTTTTCAGTTTAATGAAGTCACATGTATTTATTTTTGTTGTTGCAATTGCCATGGCAATCTTCTTCATGAAGTCTTTCCCCAGGCCTATACCTTCCAGTGTTATTCCTATGCTTTCTTTGAGAATTTTTATTGTTTCATGCCTTAAATTTAAGGTCTTTATCCATCTTGAATCAATTTTTGTGAGTGGAGAAAGGTGTGGGTCCAGTTTCAGTCTTTTACATGTGGATATCCAGTTCTCCCAACACCATTCATTGAATAGGGAGTCTTTCCCCCAAGGTATGTTCTTGTTTGGTTTATCAAAGATTAGGTGGTTGTAAGATGTTAGTTTCATTTCCTCATTTTCTATTTGATTCCAAGTGTCTATGTCTCTATTTTGTGCCAGTACCATGCTGTCTTGAGCACTATGGGTTTTTAGTACAGCCTAAAATCTGGTATGGTGATGTCCCCAGCTTTATTTTTATTACTAAGAATGGCCTTAGCTATACGTTTTTTTTTTTTTCTGGTTCCATACAAAACGCAGAATTATTTTTACCTAATCTTGAAAGTACGATGTTGGTATTTTAATAGGAATGGCATTGAATAGGTAGATTGTTTTGGGAAGTACAGACATCTTAACAAGGTTGATTCTTTGCATCCATGAGCATGGTGTGTTCTTCCATTTGTTAATATCCTCTGCTATTTACTTTCTGAGGATTTCATAATTTTCATTATAGAGGTCCTTCACTTCCTTTGTTAGGTATATTCCTAGGTATTTCATTTTCTTTGAAACTGTGGTGAAGGGAGTTGTGTCCTTAATTAGCTTCTCATCTTGACTGTTATTGGCATATACAAAGGCTACTGACTTATGGACATTGATTTTATATCCTGAAACATTACTGTATTTTTTGATAACTTCTAGGAGTCTTGTGATTGATTCTTTGGGATTCTCTAAGTATAAGATCATGTCATCAGCAAAGAGGGAGAGTTTGACCTCCTCTGCTCCCATTTGGATTCCCTTTATTTCCTTGTCTTGCCTAATTGCAGAAGAGAGAACCAAGAGATGAATCCAGCTACTTACCATTATTTGATCTTTGACAAGCCAATTAAAAACACTCAGTGGGGAAAAGATTCCCTATTCAACAAATGGTGCTGGGTGAACTGGCTAGCAACCTGTAGAAGATTGAAACTGGACCCACACCGTTCACCATTAACTAAGATAGACACTTACTGGATAAAAGATTTAAACTTAAGACATAAAACTATAAAAATACTTGAAGAAAGTGCAGGGAAAACTCTTAAAGGAATCGGCCTGGGTGAATATTTTATGAGGAGGACTCCCCAGGCAATTGAAGCAGTATCAAAAATACACTACTGGGACCTGATCAAACTAAAAAGCTTCTGCACAGCCAAGAACATAGTAAGTATAGCAAGCAGATAGTCCTCAGAATGGGAGAAAATATTTCCAGGTTATACCTCCGACAAAGGTTTAATAACCAGAATCCACAGAAAACTCAAACATATTAGCAAGAAAAGAATAAATGATCCCATCTCAGGCTGGGCAAAGGACTTGAAGAGAAACTTCTCTAAAAAGACAGGTGCACAGC